>OY848918.1:16350560-16404314 GCA_963693285.1 Xestospongia muta
AGAGAGAGAGAGAGAGAGAGAGAGAGAGAGAGAGAGAGAGAGAGAGAGAGAGAGAGAGGGAGGGAGGGGAGGGAGGGAGGGAGAGAGAGAGAGAGAGAGAGAGAGAGAGAGAGAGAGAAATACAAAGTCATGGATAGAATAACACCAGAAATTTCATGACCCAAACAATTATAATACAGTTTACCAGAATGAAATTATTACCTCTACAGATAATAATATTACTAAAACAATGATCAGACTTTACCTTATACGGAAAATAGACAATGTTGCCCTTGTAAACCACACCCACAACTTATAATACTGTCATTCCAGCTACTAATAGATGTCATCTGTTCAGGCGGCCTCTAAGTATGAGAGAGAGAGAGAGAGAGAGAGAGAGAGAGAGAGATCCCTTGTCCTCACTCTCAAAAAGTCAAACACAACAATACAATTGAACAATATTAAATGAACATACCTACATATATGATATTACAGTTGATGAAGTAACTTACTAGGTTATAGGTCAATTACACAATTGTACTTAATGTTTGTCTACTGAGTCATAGTTTGTCATTCATATCACTGCTATTGAGAAACTATTCAAATATAATAACTCAGTAACATATCTAAAGACTCACCTGATTGAATTAGTAATACAGTCAAATGAGTCCTTAACATATTAATATTTGTCTTCTCCAGATACATGGTTAAAACCACCCAGCCTCAAACCAGATGTCGCCCACACACTAATCAGTAGGCGTGGTTAAAAGTTGCCATGAACAACCCCCAAACAAACGCAGTTACACACTGAAGACAAGAACAGGTTAGTATATTACTTTGATATTCTATTCTACTACTAAAGCTTTGAATATTATTAGTATCCAATGATATCATATAGTGTACAGTACATACATAGTGTGAGTGTATATCTATTACATATAGTAGTAGTTAGTAGACAGACAGTATATTCTATCTTACTATAATTAGGTTACAGTTGATTTAGTTAGTAGAGTTTCCTCATTCCAATGTAGTATATAGTTATTACTATCTATGTAACCTACTTCCTATATTATCTATAGACACCTGACATAGGAACAGTGACCAACTAAGAATCTACACTTTTCAAAATGGCTCAGGATAGTCTAGTAAGTCTATAATCTTTCTATTACTATGTCATTATCCCTATATATCACTGTGATACTAACTAAACTCACATATCAGTGTTATTGTATAGACAGAATATCTTTCTAAAAGATGGTCTTATATTTATAAGGGCTGATCTGTATACTCACTATACTACACTACATGATACATGTTGTCTTTATAATAGAGCTATCAACTGTACTTGGCAGCTAGAGATGGAAACATTGAAGAAGTCAAATCTACTATTGAACAAGGTGGTGATGTAAACTATCATAATCCAAACTTTGTAAGTTACTAGCTCTCAATATTTAAGTATATATCTCAACAGTATCACAACAAAATAAGTAATTTACATAATACAACAATGAATTGAATATTATATCAATATGTCTTAGTAACAACTAAAGAGTCATCAACTATGAGACAACTAGATGACCATGGTTGTTTTGATCTTGTAAGTAGAGATCTGATCAGTAGACACATCATAGAGTCCTAGATATAGTATGAAAATAGTTTTATTTACTTTTAAACATAGTGACAGAGAGTACAATTTTCATTGATATTTCAGTAATCAGAATGTAATGCTATTAGTCCCAAAATTATAGCCACTATTATCAGACAGTTTTTACAGTGACATGTTCTATCAAGTAATGTAACTAATCTTGTAAGTTGATCATAAGATATGTAATGTGAAGTATACATTTGTAATAACACTAACTAATTATTCATTACCTGAGTATGACCATTATAGTTTATTAACAACAACTAATGTTTCATTGATATACTAATAGTACTGATACTATTGTGATATTGTATGTACTCTTTAAAATAAATTGTACTTAATAAATAGGTTGTGACAATATTTTCTTTCTTGAAAGTATCATTTGTTAATAATAAACATTGTCATCTACTCTTATATAGTCGCAGTATACACCACTGATGATAGCATCTGCTTATGGACACACCGAAGTGGTATTGTTCCTTTTGCAAAAACATGCCAATCCTAATTCCACTAATGAGGTTAGTGTTCATATATAGTAACAATACTGTTGTAATGTATATATGTATACATTGTACATGTACATGTGTATGTATACATGTGAACTGTATAAATGTAATATGTCATGTAATAATGTTTATATTTTTGAATGGTATTCTAAAATTTAGTGACATTATTACATCTCTATGAGCAAATAAGATATTTTATATGATGTATTATGTCATGTGACTTGTACAATAATTCTGTACATATACCATATTGGACGATTGGTTCCTAGTCTGTTTTCTTTGTTGTCTTTCTTATTGTTTAAATTTAATTAGTGTGTCCTTGTTACTGTTCATTGTTACTATGGTGTCAGTTGATGTATATACTTTAGTATATAAGCTCTTCAGTCATATTGTCATTGGTTTTTTGACTATAATATGATTTGTAAGAATTATCGTTGTTCTCTTTATATTTATTTGATTGTTTTCACAATACTTCATTGGCGACAAGGCAAAGGTCATTACTATCACCACATTTGGGAGGATTTCTACCTTCAATCCTTTTTACCTTGGGAGTAGTATCAATAGCCTTGGTCCTGCATCCATATTGATTATGATGTCCTTTCATTGGCAAGAATGTTTCTGATTATAATAGATGCCTAATCAAGTGGCTGGATGTTCACACAACAGCTTTATTTACCTTTCCAATAACTTTTGAAATAATATCTTCTTTGATAAAGAGATTGTTTAGAAAAGAACACATGACATACTTGTACATAGTATACTTGTAGTAATATGTTCTATTTTGTCATTTGTAACTCATATATAGTTGATGTCAACCTTTGTATTATTGTATGAGGTTTTATCATCATTAATTCAGACTTGGTTTCACCATATTTTTACACATGTATTAGTAGTCTTTCCTAAACATGTTAGTTTTGTAGCTCATAATATAGTGTTTGTTGAATGTACTACATTGACATGACATGATATGAGCTACTAATAATAGTCATAAGAGAGAGAATAAACAACATGAACCTCCACTGATATTGACCACATGTTATGATAGTACTTGTTTATGTACAATGTATAGTATACTGTTAGTTATCTAGTATTAACTTTATATTTCTTCTTTTTCAGTATGGTCGAACAGCATTACACTGTGCATCTAATGCTGAAATAGCAGAAATGCTAATTAAAAACAAGTCCAATATACATGCACTAGATGAGGTTAGTGTTTAATGTTGTAATTTAAACTTATTAGTACCTCATATTATGATTATAATTTAGTACAAAGTTAAGTTATGAGGATCTTATAAAACAAGTTACTTGTTTTAGTTTATAATATGTTTAGTGGTTGATATTGTCAAGTTTTTATATTTCAATGTTATTATGTTTGTGCTTGTCTGTTACATAATATCTACATGAAGACTACAACTCTTGTGTAATGTACATTGTACAATAGACTACTCTCTTTTACATTGTACTATAATAATTAAGTAAAATAGTAATCACTAACTATAGCAAACTTTATAATTATATATCAATCATTGGAATTTAGAAAATATATTAAATGTGACCTAATTTGGGAAACGCATGTTCCTCTAAATAGTTTTGAGACAAATGGTTTCATACATTCATTTTGTACTGGATATATACCATACTTGGTATCCAGGAAAACAAATCATAAAAATACTTAGTAACCAAATTTGTTAAAAATCATGTACAAAATGGCCGCATAGCAACCACATATACACAACAGTTTTTCAAAGTTTTTAGCATAACATGTGTAGTTTTGCCAAATAACATGACAAATGTCATATTAAGTACATGTAAGTCTATCAGTATCAGTACAGTGGAACATTGGACTTATGAATAATGGAAACCTTATTAATAAAAACTAATAGTGTGGTCTAAAATGAATTCCCATTTAATACACATTACTTGTTGACTCAGGAAATACGGAAACCTTTTGTATTATATATAATGAATGGTTTTTATGAGTGATAGTAGCAAAGAGTCATCACTTTTAATATCCAGTTTAGTGTTGCCATGATATATAAAAATCTATATCACATATCATGGATATTTATATCACGATATATCACATGTCATGATAAATTTTGAAATTTTTATATTTGTAATAAATCAATAATTCTCAAACAAAAAGATTAACTGGTCTGCATGTTGTGGTGTTAAACAGTTTCTTTTTTCAGTAATTACATTGCCAGTGGTACTGAACAGGTGTTATGATGGAACACATGTAGCGACAAATTAAAAAAAAATTATGCACAAGTCTACTCACGAGCCTATTTAAATAGGTGTGTTTTATATCAATAAAAAGTAATTTATATCATCATATCATGACTGTTTATACCGGGATATATCAATATTATCAATTATCGTGGCAGCACTAATCTAGTTAATGAATATATTGATTTCATGTGTTTAATAATAGATTAGTGAAATCACAAACATATAGTCTAATAGATCTTTATATGTATTGATATTATGTTATAAATAGATACATTCAACAACTTGTTATCATCATTCTAACACTTATAAACAGAACTCCTTAAAACTCAGGATTTTAAAGTTATGGTGGAGATTACATTCCAATATATGTACTGTATGTAATATGAAGTAATTAACATAAATTATAAGGAATAGAATACATGAATTTTCACAGAAACAAGCACAGTATACATTTAGATTATACATTTAGAATATAAATAGTCTGTGTTGACAAGTTATGTGATAAGTATGATTTTCGAAGTACTGTATATTTCTGTGTGGGTGGAGTCAACAAGTCCTGTTGTACAATGTTAGAATGTTATGTAACTGTTACTCTAGTAACACAACCAACCTGTACAGAGTCTATGTTGACAAAGAAATAATATAACAAAGTTTCTATAATTATGTTAAGTAATAGTTTCTAATACTTGGCAGTGTTTTTACACTCAGTCTATAAGTATGATATACCAGTGGTTTGTAATGTATGCTGTACTATCTTCATTGTTGTTATCAGATAACAAAAGCTAACTATGAGAGTCACTAAGTCATACGTCTAGCCAATGTCATTGTTTGATGGCTGGTACATGTTGTTAATAGAGTCTTCTTACTTCCCTAATCAATAAAGTCTTTATATGATATAATTTCCTTAATAATTATTGATACTATATATCACCAAATACATACTATGAATAATAAATAAACCTACTTAAAACTGAGTAATTAAATGTTGCCAATAACAACCAGCCAACAAAATAGGGCATTATATAGAACGTGATCTCTGATAATAAGATATGTACTTTATATTGCTATCATGAGAGTATATATTATTTCTTCATGTTTTCTACACAAAAAGTCTTACCACATTAGTCCCAGCTTACTCCTTGATTACCTCAAGAATACAGTTATGGTTTGTAAAGTACATCCTTTTGATTAATAAGTATTAAAGCTATAAAAGTTGTGAAATTTTCATTTATCAACTGTTTTAATTACAAAACATGAAAATATAAATTTATCCACAATATGATCTATCATCAAGTACAAGCAAGCATGTGTTGTAAAAAATTATTTCTTGTACACATTGTGGACATATTTCTATAAACCAAGCTTTCACTAACATTACGTCATTGTTTTGATAAATTTATTACTATTATTATCAACAAGAATAAATCAAATAACAAACAAAATTCAACAATCTACAATTTTTATAATTTTTATAATATATGTTATGCAAGTCATGTAGATCACTTGTCCTATAGCCTCATAGTCTATTTGAAGTGCCTTAGCTTGTGCAGACAAGTATGATATTACATACTTGAGTATATTTTAACATTTAATTGTCAGGTTTGTTGCATAAAATTTAAACATGCATTTTTGCTTACATAGTGTTATGTGGAATAAAAGAAAACTAACAATAGAATGAATGTTATGAAATGTTGTCAATACTCATATTATTAGATAGTGTAGGTTACCTGATATATATTGATAATAATTAGTCTTCCTTTTCATTTAACCCTTTGACGGGCGGGGCAAATTAATTGTAATCACGCGCGTGGGCGGCTACTTTTTCAATAATGCTATTTCAAACATAGCAACGCTTTAAAAGCTTACTATAGCGACTAAATGACGCTTACAATTAAGTAATCACTCTTAGAGGATAGGTAGGTTGTTGCTGTTACCGTAACAACAAGAAAAGCCATAAATGCAACCTTAACTCTGTAGTATGCTGTGACAAATGGCGCTTACAATATTAATCCAGTTCCAAAGCAGTAGCACTTGACTTATGATATCTATGAACATACAGTTGAACTCTTCGTTGCGTGGGGAGTCAATTCATACTTCGTTATAAACCAAACTATGTAAACTGTTTTTATGGACACACCTACCATCACACCCAGTCAATATATTTTGGGTGGACTGGCGATTTGAATCGATAAAAGAAGTCATCGATTGTGGTAAGTTTTTGCTTTCTGTAATAATATTACAGTCATAGCCAGTTACCTGGAATATAGTACAGACATTCTGACAACATTAGCTTGCCTAATGCACAAAATATATTACTTGGCAGGCGTTCATAGTGATGGATGCAAATTTGCATCCGCGCCCAAATTTTAACTACTTGGGTGGATGCAATTTTGCATCCGTGTGCGTCAAAGGGTTAACACCTGATATTGTGTATACTTAATTCCTATCATATTTAGCTATTATACCATTACCCATTTTAACCAGAAATCTCAGACTTCCACTTTTCTTAATAACAATACCTTCAACCTATTCAGGTCCATATTTACAATAGTTACATACCTTCACCAACTGTCAAATAACTATGGTTAGATTATGCGGTCGTGATAAGATTTCTTAGTATCTTCCTTATTGCTAACTTGATTAAACCCTTTATTTGAGGAAGGTTCCATACAGAGCCCCACCCAGTTTAATTGTAAAACGGATAAGCCTCTTTTAGACATCAGAAGCAGTTACAAAAACGTTCGCTATTGTTCACATCGAGTACTTTCGAAATGGCGCATATCTCAGTTCTCAATAGAAAGTACACAATGACTATTACCATATATATTTGCGAGTCTAAGGTCCTCTCACCACTGGTTAGTTCTGCTTGTAAAAGTTGCATTTTCCCTCTGTTTTCATAACTTTCTTTCTGTCAGCCCTCTGAATCATCTGCTTCCAATGTACTAATTGTTATTTCTGTAGTTGCCTGCTTTCTCTGGAATAATTTTAAAAGTTAGAAGATGTACGATAGGTTTTTGTGGCAACCATAAATATTGTATGTTCGAATGCATAGACCTTTATAATTAAATAATTCAACATTCTTAGTGTGAATTAGCTCTTTATTCAAGTGTTTTCAAAATATTCATCAAATGCTTTCACTCAAGCATCATCTGGTATGTCTGCTGTTATAGTATTCCAAGCTATTCATACAAAGTTAAGTAGTACAAATGTTATAGTTGCTGTCTTTGAATCAAGCATCTAATAAAATATGCTTTCACGTAATTTTATATTAGACCAATGTTCTGTGCTTTTTCTCCATAAGCTCTGCACCAAGTGGAAGTAACATACATGAAGAATAGTGCCTAAAAATTGTAGCTCAAGAGACTGCAATAAACTAGTGCAAAGTCAGATATAATTTAAATTTGTGCTATTTGTAAATCTCTGTTTATTGGAGCTTATCGAGGTTAGACTCTTTGTTCAGTTAGTACATTCTATAGATATTTTGGGATTAGACATATTGGGATTAGACAATTTGAGTATTAGATTTTTGGGGGGATTAAACATTCTGTGACACTCCCATACATGTATATATAATAAAAGAGAAAATCAAACAATGACAGCATGCCACGGTAAGCAAAACTTACTTTATATATATTCAAAAGCATTCTGAAAGTCTAGGACTGTCCCAAACCTATATAAGTTAAATGACTATACCTCTTCCTCTGTACTGATAGTATGACTAGATATTTAGACATTTGCTACATAGTCTTTTTTAATCAAACCATTGTACTATTTGTTCACAGTGTTATTTATCACATATATATTACAACTTATTTTGTATTTTATATTAAGACCAGTATATCATATAATGAATTAACACATACAGAAACAAACAAAGTCACAAAACATAAAGAATGTTAATAACAAATTATCAAAATTCTTTGTGTGTCTTTTGTCTCTTAATTAGTCATATCTATGTCAATGACAATTCAGTAATATTGTAAAACAACTAAGTACTGACTGTTGATTGTTTAGATTAATCTGTTATACTAACAAACTTACAATTAACTAAACTTTAATTGGATGGATTATGCTTTGAGTACAGATCATTATTAAGTGATCACAAAGGCTCTAAGCGTTGTGAAAATCTTTCTTTCTTGTCAAAGAGTATATGACAAAACAACTAAATTGTGGTATAATTGTTCATATTTACATGAGCTTACAGTATAGATCACAAGACTGGATCATGTCATGTCATATAGTCTCATAGTGTGTTTGAAGTGCCTTAGCTTATACAGAGACATCACATATTACACCATTGACTATGTTATGGCTACGAATATAAAACATGCCTCAAACACAAATTCTTAATGCAGAACATTGTTAATTATGCATTAAATTATCAAGAAGAATGCATTCATTTTATAGAAATTATTAATAAATTATGTTAAAATGTAGGGCCATTATGTTTCTCTTTTTAACAACTACCTTACAATGTCTTGACATGTTTGTTTGGCTTCTCAACAATTCTTTTATTTTAATTACATCTACGGACCCCTCCCCTCTATTCCAAATGCAGAACATATACAATTCGATCTTTCTTTTGCTATTAAAACTCTTACTAATCATATAGGAAGAGTGTATCACTTTGGGTACCATTTGGTAATTGCTATTATTTATTTGACATTGTGGACTTCTTACTTCCCTAATCAATAAAGTCTTTATATGATATAATTTCCTTAATAATTGTTGATACTATATATCACCAAATAGATGCTGTGAATAATAAATAAACCTACTTAAAACTGAATGAGAAATTAAATGTTGCCAATAACAACCAGCCAACAAAATCGGGCATTATATAGAATTTGATCTCTGATAATAAGATATGTACTTTATATTGCTATCATGAGAGTATATATTATTTCTTCATGTTTTCTTCACAAAAAGTCTTACCACATTAGTCCCAGCTTACTCCTTGATTACCTCAAGAATACAGTTATGGTTTGTAGAGTACATCCTTTTAATTAATAAGTATTAAAGCTATAAAAGTTGTGACATTTTCATTTATCTACTGTTCTAATACAAAACATGAAAATATGAATTTATCCACAATATGATCTATCATCATGTACAAGCAAGCACCTGTTGTAAAAAATTATTCTAAATTATTGAGCATGTGGAAAACAAAACCACACACAACATATATGTGACATACCTTCCACTTTAACCAATACATAACTAGAATACATTGCAACATTAATAAGAATCGTTGTGGATGATTATACACTTTTTGAGCATGGAGTTCTCTACGGTATCATAGGCATTAATTGATTCTATGAGAAAACAGTATTCATGATGATTATGAACTAGTTGAGGATAACGACAGTCACTGGAATTCTGTACAATATCAACTGATTCCATGAGAAACAATATTGTCAACTTCTTTATATTTCTCTAGTAACAACTTAACTTTACTTTTGCATGAAGTACACCAAACTTTAAAGGCAGAGCCTATAGGTCCGATAATCAGACTCGTTATTTTCCAACAATTGGTCTGGCAATCGAAACCACGCCTCAAAAAGTAAAACCACACACACTCAATAAACATTTCTAATGATAAATGAACTGTAATCATAGATACTACAATGAAGTTTCACAACTTGATATAACAAGTTCGACAGTACATATATTTTCATCTAAACAGGGCCAGGAAATTGTCTCTGGACGGACTTCAGCATTGTCTTCATTAATAAGAGAACCTTTAATTTCAGAATCAACAACATTGGCATCAACAAACCACTTCAAAATAACTAAGATATTTACTAATAAGTATTCTGTGTAATGAAGTACTTACCTTTTTCGTTTTCAGTGGGCATTTTCTTCATAAAAGGTATAGGCTTGCCATGATTATGACATTTCCTTGGTAGACTTACGACAGTTAACTTTTGACCTTCCACGCCTCTTCAGTCTTGGTGGAATCTTGATTGTAGCCAAACCTGCATGTATCACCATTGTCTTGTTCAAGTAAAAGCACCTCTTACCATTTAAGCATTCATTAGTATCAAATCTGTCTGATCCATCTGACCTATTAAATTCATTGTTTCCCATTACCCGGGTGGGCCCATGTGGGCGGGCAGATTCAATTAATTAATAATGTGGTGTTCATTATTGTTTGTTTTTTCGCATTCTGGCAATGTTATTACATACAACAGCATTGATTTTTAGTCACAATTGAGACTTGACCTCTAATTGTGGCTTACTGTCAGAAATCCATCCCAAATTCTTGGAGTTCGTCAATGAATCAATTTTAATGCCCACATCATTTAACAAAACAGAACATATATTGATAATAATTAGTCTTCCTTTTCATTTAACACCTGATATTGTGTATACTTAATTCCTATCATATTTAGCTATTTTACAGCTGTTGTATTATACTAGTTATAACTTGTTAATAATATAAATTTTATGGAGCATGTACTTAGCAAACCACTTACTGTCATATATTTTATTATGAGCTGGATTGTAAATCTATAGGTAAAAGATATGTGACATAATATGACAAACATTTTAATTTCCAAACATATCATAGCTAGTTATCATGAATACTACTGCTGACATCACATAAATTATCAACCTCTCTATACACATTAGTTTATAAACATTGAATTATTTTACCTACCCTTTATAATGTTCATTAGTTGTAGCTATATATTATAAAGTTAATTGATCATAAATACTGATATCTACTTTATGTAGGACAATAATACTCCCCTTCACTTTGCTGCTGCCAATGGCCGCAATGATGTAGCTGATGTGCTAATAAAGTCTGGTGCATCACTGGATGCCATTAACAAAGTAAGTGTCTTCATTATTAAACATGATGTCATTATTATACATGACTGTATTTTGTATGTAATGTTGTTATTAATTCATGTAATTATGTAGTTATTTGTTGTTTTGTCACCTCATATAACTTTATATATGGATTACACAAGACATAAAGTCAAAATCATTCTAAATTATTGAGCATGTGGAAAATAAAACCACACACAACATATATGTGACATACCTTCCACTTTAACCAATACATAACTAGAATACATTGCAACATTAATAAGAATCGTTGTGGATGATTATACACTTTTTGAGCATGGAGTTCTCTACGGTATCATAGGCATTAATTGATTCTATGAGAAAACAGTATTCATGATGATTATGAACTAGTTGAGGATAACGACAGTCGCTGGAATTCTGTACAATATCAACTGATTCCATGAGAAACAATATTGTCAACTTCTTTATATTTCTCTAGTAACAACTTAACTTTACCTTTGCATGAAGTACACCAAACATGAAAATATGAATTTATCCACAATATGATCTATCATCATGTACAAGCAAGCATGTGTTGTAAAAAATTATTTCTTGTACACAATGTGGACATTTTTCTATAAATCAAGCTTCCACTAACATAACATTGTTTTAATAAATTTATTACTATTATTATCAACAAGAATAAATCGAATAACAAGCAAAATTCAACAATCTACAACTTTTTATAATTTTTTATAATATATGTTATGCAAGTCATGTAGATCACTTGTCCTATAGCCTCATAGTCTATTTGAAGTGCCTTAGCTTGTGCAGACAAGTATGATATTACATACTTGAGTATACTTTAACATTTAATTGTCAGGTTTGTTGCATAAAATTTAAACATGCCTTTTTGCTTACATAGTGTTATGTGGAGTAAAAGAGAACTGACAATGGAATGATTGTAACAAAATTGTCAACAATGATATTATTAAATAGTGTAGGTTACCTGATATATATTGATAATAATTAGTCTTCCTTTTCATTTAACACCTGATATTGTGTATACTTGATTCCTATCATATTTAGCTATTATACAGCTATTGTATTATACTAGTTATAACTTGTTAATAATATAAATTTTATGGAGCATGTACTTAGCAAACCACTTACTGTCATATATTTTATTATGAGACTGTATTGTAAATCTATAGGTAAAAGATATGTGACATAATATGACAAACATTTTAATTTCCAAACATATCATATCTAGTTATCATGAATACTACTGCTGACATCACATAAATTATCAACCTCTCTATACACATTAGTTTATAAACATTGAATTATTTTACCTACCCTTTATAATGTATCATTAGTTGTAGATATATATTATAAAGTGAATTGATCATAAATACTGATATCTACTTTTTGTAGAACAATGATACTCCCCTTCATTGGGCTGCTGCCAAAGGCCGCAATGATGTAGCTGATGTGCTAATAAAGTCTGGTGCATCACTGGATGCCATTAACAAAGTAAGTGTCTTCATTATTAAACATGTTGTCATTATTATGCATGACTGTATTTTGTATGTAATGTTGTTATTAATTCATGTAATTATATAGTTATTTGTTGTTTTGTCACCTCATATAACTTTATATATGGATTACACAAGACATAAAGTCAAAATCATTCTAAATTATTGAGCATGTGTAAAACAAAACCACACACAACATATATGTGACATACCTTCCACTTTAACCAATACATAACTAGAATACATTGCAACATTAATAAGAATCGTTGTGGATGATTATACACTTTTTGAGCATGGAGTTCTCTACAGTATCATAGGCATTAATTGATTCTATGAGAAAACAGTATTCATGATGATTATGAACTAGTTGAGGATAACGACGATCGCTGGAATTCAGTACAATATCAACTGATTCCATGAGAAACAATATTGTCAACTTCTTTATATTTCTCTAGTAACAACTTAACTTTACCTTTGCATGAAGTACACCAAACTTTAAAGGCAGAGCCTATAGGTCCGATAATCAGACTCGTTATTTTCCAACAATTGGTCTGGCAATCGAAACCACGCCTCAAAAAGTAAAACCACACCCACTCAATAAACATTTCTAATGATAAATGAACTATAATCATAGATACTGCAATGAAGTTTCACAACTTATCAGTAATGATATAACAAGTTCGACAGTACATATATTTTCATCTAAACAGGGCCAGGAAATTGTCTCTGGACGGACTTCAGCATTGTCTTCATTAATAAGAGAACCTTTAATTGCAGAATCAACAACATTGGCATCAACAAACCACTTCAATATAACTAAGATGTTTACTAATAAGTATGCTGTGTAATGAAGTACTTACCTTTTTCGTTTTCAGTGGGCGTTTTCTTCATAAAAGGTATAGGTTTGCCATGATTCTGACATTTCCTTGGTAGACCTACGACTGTTAACTTTTGTCCTTCCACGCCTCTTCAGTCTTGGTGGAATCATGATTGTAGCCAAACCTGCATGTATCACCATTGTCTTGTTCAAGTAAAAGCACCTCTTACCATTTAAGCATTCATTAGTATAAAATCTGTCTGATCCATCTTGATCTATTAAATTCATTGTTTCCCATTACACGGGTGGGCCCATGTGGGCGGGCAGATTCAATTAGTTAATAATGTGGTGTTCATTATTGTTTGTTTTTTTCGCATTCTGGCAACGTTATTACATACCACAGCATTGATTGTTTAGTCACAATTGAGACTTGACCTCTAATGGTGGCTTACTGTCAGAAATCCATCCCAAATTCTTGGAGTTCGTCAATGAATCAATTTTAATGCCCACATCATTTAACAAAACAGAACAAACACCACTGAACAACAGAAGAGAGAATGACAGGACAAAATTTTACTGTACAAAAGAAGGAGCACACAAATAAACATACAACAGAAGGAAATGAGAATAAGAGATTCAAGGAATGTTAATATTTGGAGTTCATCCAGCCAGAGAATGTAATTGTACAGCAGAGAATAACTATACAACAGAAGGAACACATGAAAATGAGTATATGTATAAGAGAGCCAACGAATGCATAAGAAAAGGGAGGGAACATAAGAAAAGGTACATTGTATAAGAAAGAGTCAGAGAATGATATTGACCACAACAAAAGGAACATTTATAGAAGAAAAAGTATAAGAGAGATAGGAGGAAAAAAAGAAATGTATTATGTACTTCAGTACATTAAAATTATTTCTTTTTGGTAAACAAACGAATTCTTTTGATACTGGTAACGAGCGTAACAGGAAAACATGATGATGGCCATCAATGTACCAAAATATCTGCACAGCAACCGAACAAGCTTAGTACCAGATGTATCTACCTCATCAGCATTGAACTTCAGCCCTTTTGATGTCATGAAAATTATGATGTCATTGTATAATTTGTCCTTTCGATTCCTTTCTGTGATTGGCTGTAAACTGGAGTCAGGTGGTTGATGCTCCTGAAGATACATTTGTCAGGGGGAGTCCATTGAAACATCAAAAGCATTGACTGTTGACTCACGTGAGACAGACGTTGTCGTACTTTCAGTTTTCCCATTCACACATACACAATACTTTAAAAACCTGCCAAAAGATGATATGACAGGCTGAATGAGCAATGCTGAATCAACAGGGTCCAAAGAGTCCTTCTGAGGTCCAACATTCGATGACAATAGTTCGTAAATATGAGATGACAACCCAGGTATTTTCGGCCGTATTACGGAGGTGAAGAAATCTAGAAACGTATACTCAACTTCTGGGATTTGAGTAATCGTCCAGGGTATCAGCATTCTTTTAAAAGACGGCAGAAAAACCGAAACATTGGCAAAATCAGCCATTATATTTAAACAAAATTAATGAACAAAACCTAATAATGAAGCGGCAGGCCATGTCACATGGGCGGGTAATGGGAAACAATGAATTTAATTGGAATGGCCTTATCATCAGTTAAATAAACTTATTTCCAGCTGGACATTGCTGGTTTATGGTACTAAATAGAGGAAGATAACAAGACTTATACAATGTCTTGAACTTGCCCTGCACTCACATTTGGTTAGATCTCAAACCATTCCCTTTGTTTTGTAGTTTTTACAACCGAATGAGCACAAGATATTGATGCTATGATAGCGTAGGTCCTCGTTTGCCCCTTCTACTCTCTTTAGCACTCATTTTCTAGCAGCTTCAAGAGTTCTTGATTCTCTGTGTACTAGCTGTACAGCATTTGTTCTCTTATTACGTCTTTTTTGTTTCTAGCTCGGCGTAAGACGCAAAAGTTTCACCACCAACAAACGACATTCCTTCATAAGTGGCCATGATTGATGTGGGTGTGGTTTTACGTTTATGAGGCGTAGTTTGGTTTGCCGGACCAATAGCTACAAAATAACGTGTCCTGTTACTGGACCTATAGCCACTGCCAACTTTAAACGAGTTACTAAATTTAGCAGCCATAAACAATTATAGAATTATAGAATCTATTGAAAGTGTCTTACTTTCCCAATCCTGCTCAACTTACTTTTACCAATTACAGAAATGTCAACATGCCAGCGATTCAATTGATCAATAAAACTTGTTATTTGAATTGCAGTCAAGTCAATGAAACAAATGTCAATTCATGCTGGAACTCATTTTCCAATACCAAGGCATATGCTATCACTTGCATCAATTCAAGAAAACTCTGATAAATACCCAACAAGTGTGACATATTTTTTTACAACTGATTCTACAGCTACTCAAGTAACAATATCTGACAACCAAGGTACAATTGGAAGTACCATAGTATTGAATAAATGACAATCTTAGCCCACCTTCACTACAATGTATCTTATTATATTTACCAAATACAATGTGAGCAATCTCAAAGTTTAGATCTAATGAGTACAATCAACCAACTGGTGTATATTATATACTTGGTGCAACATTGGTGTAGTTTTGACAGCTCTCAACACAGGCTGGTACTATTGTAAGAGGGAATAAGGAGTTGTGGATACAATATTATAAAACATAGTTCATCAAAGATATCATAACAATGCCAGGCATCAATGTTATCAGATTTATGCCTGTAAACAATTATTTATCTGGTGGTAAGTACAACAGGCTCTTTGTTGTGTTATTTGTAAAACATGTTTATTTGGCTAACAGCTTCAACTGAATCACCAATAATCCAGAAAAAGAGAATTAGTTATCTACTCTAATACTTCTTACTGACTGCATTTGTTAAGCAACCTTCAGGCAAATTTTGTTCTTATAGAGCATTCAAATTGGGCCCAGTTAATAGGGCTTCTTCGTGCACTTATTAACTAAAGGACATGTTGCCCGTTTAATCTATACATTTCAGTACCTACAAGGTTATTCTCAATGTTCAATCATCAGTTAACTACATCACATTCCAGTGGAACACTGAAAATGCTAATGGTTTTAACAACTTTCCTCCATCATCTTAAACTTCTACTGACATCATATGGCTCAATAGCAATATTGGTTGCACATTATATATTATTCAAACCAACTTGGAATGGCATGACAGAGTAAGTGAGAGGGCAGAGAGGGCACCTATAAACCTTGTCCACAAAATATTATATATAACAAGTACATAGGTGAAGAAGACTGTGGGGATCAGCTCCATGGCTATTACAGTTGTAAAATCAAGTAACACAAGTTGTATAAATATATAGTCTTCATTCTGTTCAATGTTACCATCATGAATACATACATTTTACACAAACACTATCACAACCAGCAACATTTAAAACATAAAAGATTTCTATGTTCAGCTAGCAAAAGAGTTGATAGGTAACTATTGTAGTCAACTAAGATGTGGTGACAGTTGAAGACCTATTCATCAACTATCTCTTTATCATTTTCCTATGAAGATAAGTGATGACAACAACAAGTTGAAAAGAGGTCAATACTCTTACCACAATGCAGTTCACCACACTCATGTTGATGGTTCCTCTCACATCCTGGTATTATAGAGAGTGTGATGTTTGGATTTTTCATACTGGTGATACTAAAGATTGCTTTCTAATTTGGCACACATTGGCTACAACAATCACGACCAATTGTCACTATTGTATGAGCAGAAACAGAAAAACTTTAAGGCATACATACTGCTTAATAATACTCTATAGTTCAAAAACCTACATTACTTCGAGTGTTTCTAGCTTTGAAAAGACATAACAATGCCTTCAGTAGTATGTATTGCAGCTTAGATTCAGCGATCCACTTGCTTTAGCTTGGTGTACGAAAAAGTGCTTTACTCTCACGCTACTATATCTCCGTCGTAGTAATGTCTACAGCCAACTTTCAAGATATAGAATGTCCACTTCTCGAACTCATCTTCCTTCTGAACGAACCTTCTCTATACCAATCTGCCTAGTTCTTTCAGTAAAACTCACTCTTTGCTGGTCAACCTAAAAGGTCATTTTCTAATTTTTCTTGAAATAAATTTCGCTGTCACGTGTATTTGCGCCATTTTGCGGTTTAATAGAATTTCACGTGTAATCGGTTAATCAAGTGGAAGGACAACAAAGACATTGCAAGGACACTATCACCCAAAGCTGTCAATTTTAATGGAAAGATTCAAGATTCAATATCATGTCGTCAACAGGGAGAGTAGTTGATGTTGATGAAGAGTAAATTTCTACATTTGTCGCAGCACTAAGGCAGCTTATGGAATTTTGTGATACATTTCTATGGGATATTTGAATGTTGCAACAACGTCTATGGGTTTGAAGTTAATCTTACCTTACAGGACTGGATACAGCTCAACATAAGGATACCACTGGTCTCATAAAGGCCACTGTCTCCATTCCCTGTTACTGTTGTAAGTAAAAAGGTCTCTGTTCCTAAAACTTCACATTCACCTACATAAAACTATTAGCCTCAAGGTACCAAATCAAATCAAGTTGTGTATAGAGAACGTATTCATAACATAGTTCTATCAGAGCTATCCTCCATCATATTTCTGTAGGAAAACTTTCCTACCAGTTGTGATTTAAAATAAGAACAGATAGATAACAAAACTACTCAAGCCAACAAAGGAAGTCTGGCCATTATTTGGAGAATCAGAAGGTGTTCTAGCCATTACCTGAGGTATCGAATGTTTATTCTCTACATTTAATGTAACTACTCATACTAAAGAAGGATGTCTGGCCTTTATCTGGGGAATCAAAGCTCATTCTTTACCTTGATCTCAACTACTCAAGATTAGAAAAGGAAGTCTGGCCATTTTTTATGGAATCAAAAGTTCATTTTCTACCTCAAACTCAACTACTCAACTCTAGAGAAAGCATTGTGGCCATTATCTGGGGAATCAAAGTTCATTCTTTACCTCTAACTCAATTACTCAACCCTAAAGAAAGAAGTATCTGCGAAATTAAAAGTTCATTAGTACTTTCAAAATACTACTCAGCCCTAAAGAAGGAAGTCAGAAGTTCATTCTTTACCTCGAATACAACTACTCAACTCTAGAAGGAAGTCTGACCATTACCTGGGGAATAAAAGTTCAATCTATACTTCTAATGCAACTACTCAACCCTAGAAGGAATTTTGAAAAAAATATTATCATGAATACCACTGCTGACAACACATAGAGTAATAACCTCTCTATATACATTAGTGAAATGATATTGAGTTATTTTACCTATCCTTTATAATGTATCATTAGATGTAGTTGTATATTCTATAGTCAATTGATCATAAATACTGACATACCTTTTATGTAGAACAAGATAACTCCTCTTCACTGGGCTGCTTACTGTGGCTATTCTGAAACAGCTCATCTACTTATTAAAGCTGGTGCATCACTGGATCCTATTGACAAAGTAAGTATTTCCATTATTTAAATATGTTGTTATTATTATTCATGACTGTATTTTGTATGTAATGTTGTTATTAATACATGTAATTATGTAGATATTTGTGGTTTAATCATCTCCTATAAGTTGTTATATGAACATTCCTAAAATAACTACACAGATGAAAGTGATTATTGTAGTAGCTAATATTAACACAAGATGACATAATGCCTACAAAAACTAAAGTGCCAATTTATTCCCTTAGAAGGTGATGCCTACTTTAATTACTTTACTAGTGAGTCACCTGAATATTGGGAGAACTTTCACAGATTTTCTATCAATAGATCAAATTGATTTTGGTTGCAATAGATAGACAAGTAGTACCTTAATTTATTATAAACATTTGAAGGATAATTCAAGCAAGCTTTAATAGTTACAGTTAGACAAAATTTACAGTACAGGCTATGTCACAGATTTAACACATCAGGATATTCCTAATGATTATTGTTATCATATATTCGTCACATCTGCCAACTAAGGGATATAATTGAAATATGTTTGCTAGTGTCAGATATTATAAGGAAATCATTGCTTTAATGTGTAGTATAGTACTAATGTGTTTATAATTGTGTATCTACTTGTTATTTTATCATCTAACATTGATTGTTTTATCATGTAAGCAATATTAACAAACTAAAAATAAGAAATACTCTATCAAATCTGATTATTAACTGTGCTTATAATATAATCATTATTACATCAGTTGTTTGTTTAGCTGAATGCTCTTTACTCTAGTTATATATGTCTTGGTAAAATCAAACAATTATAAAGAGTTATGTTGAGATACCTTTAGTGCTTTTTATGTCTCTAACAATCAGTGATATAGTAGACTATGTTATCATTATTGTATTATAGTGTGCTTTAACAATGCTATGAGCTTAAGCATTGGTTGTCTGCTGGTATTACAAAATTTGTAGTTTCTGAATTCAACTTGCTGATAATCACAGAGACAGTAAGTAGCTTTGGGTTCTAAAAGTACAAAAGCCTTCATTGAGAAGCAGATATGCAAAACTAAGTAAAAAGATAAAACAATGACAGCATATCACTTGAGGTCTGTCTATTTGTTTATGTGCATTCAACTACTACCTATTATTACAACATATGAGGTGCTAGTAATACCAGATATAAGCTAAAATGACATTACCTGACATATGTTACAATATAAACAACATGTCTATACAACCCTAGCACTAACTATAATTAGAGTCAGTGTCATCACTATGTTTATTCCATAATATAAATTAAATGGTTTGACATTCTAAGTGATAGCATAGAGAATGTACAAGGATACTGTTTATTACTTGCAGAAAATATGCTCTGATATTTACATTGAGAGAATAATTAGACTTGTATAATAGATTCTTCAGTTTGTTAGTGACTTCTTACAACATGACATATGAGTGAATCTTTACAAACTACTGCTTGTATTAATCCTAACATTTTATATAACTGTACTGGCATCTTTGTTGTGATGATAATTGATTTGTCCTGCCAGTGGTCAGCATAATCAACAGTAGACATCACTTACAAAGTAGTTCACTCAGTATTGTCACAACCAGATATTTAGTGTGATAATTTAATTTATTTTATGGTACTCCTTTGTAGCATTATACTGTTATACATTCCAGTAAATAGTTAACATTTAATGTTTAATCTACAATAAATCATGCTCTTCCTTGAAGTCTAGTATTTTACAGTATTTGTGTGAAAACTGTATGCATTACAATTTTAAGGATGTTTTTGAATCCCCTTCCCACTACTAAAGCTCTATCATAAGATATGTTTGTTAGAGATAATTTTAATAACAAATATAACAGATATCATCAATGTTGAATTAATATACAGTGGTTATTACAATTATAACACATAGTATAGATCATCATATGTTGGACAATTGTAATAATATGATTGGAAGAACATAAATGTTAGCATTATATCAATTTAGTATATTCCCTACATTATGTTTTATTACATAGTTTTAGCAATGATTATCTTATAATGCTATAGTATAAAAAATCTTTCATGTTCCTTCTATTATAATTTCTTTTATCACATAGAATGGACTTAGCCCTTTACATTATGCCTGCCGTGGAGGGAAAGTAGAATGTGTTGAAATATTACTATTATGTGGTGCAGATGCCACCATAAAGAATATTAAGGGCCAAACACCTGCTGACATGGTAGAACCTGATGATATCAGTAATGAGAAAATCCTACAACTAATTGACAAGTCACTACATGGTCAGTGTATAGTTCTATACTAATGTAGTTCATTGTATTTTCTGTACATTAGAATGTACTTACAATAAATGTCAATACAATGATAATAATGTAACCTAGTAACATGATGTATACTGCTAGTAATAACAGTGTCACTTTATACATGACTATACAATCTGTACAAACTGATAATCAAGGATTACAAGCAAACACTCAGTACTATGATCAAACACTTGTCTTGACTTCACTAGTAACATATGTATGTATAAATTATATTGAAAGTAGTCATATGAAAATGTACTGTATTAATAACAGTCAAACAAATTACTAACTACAGATATTGTTTTATTAACTTATTGAAAGCTATTAAGAAATCATTGTTTTGACTGTTAAGGATAAGTCAGTTATAATAAACTGATTAATATCATAACATGTCTTTGGAGATAATTAACATTCCATCCATCAAATCATAAACTACAGAGACTCATACAATACAATGTTATAACATCATACATAATGCAATCCTTAATCATAAGTGTACCAGTATTACTGTACCAATATGAAGGATACCATATAGTGTTATACAGTATCACAACAATATTTATATAAAGATTTTCCTCTTTTCCTTTATAGATTATACTGGTTTACTTCACAAGGCACTCAAAGAAGGCCGAATTCGATGCAAATACTCAAAGTTATCACTGTCTGGAGCTCCTGGGACAGGAAAATCATCTATCATGAAACTCTTATTAAATCTCCCACCACCTACCCTTCATCATAGTACCTCTGTAGTCTCTGCTCCTGAAGTAAGAAGAATAGAGACTGCAAGTCTCATTGCAGGAAGTGAGTCAACCGATACGTCTTTCACCAGTCAATTTTGGGAAGAAATTAATACTCCATATGTAAAACGTATGATTGCCAAAGCCATTAAAATTGGAGTCCCATCTTCTCCTGTTGATTCCACCACACAACATGAGGATAGCAACAGTTCATCTGATGATGATGGTTCACAAGAAGAAACACCACCAGACCTAGATGAAGCCACCTCAGTTTCTCCTTCAAAGCCAACATCTCCACCTGTCTCACAAACAGTAAATGAGATTGCTGAGATCATGCCTACTGTAAAAGAATCTCCTGAGCTATTTAACTCACATTGGATTTACTGTGTAGATTCAGGTGGACAAGCAGCCTTTATGGATATTGCTCCCGCAATATTACGCTACAGCCCAGTTAATATTCTCACGCAAAAGCTAAACGAGAAGCTTGAAGACAAGCCAAATTTTGTTTTTAGCTTTAAGGGTCGACAGATTGGAGCCCCAGTAGAGCGCAAAATTACTAATTTACAATTACTTGAGTCGTCTTTTCGTTCACTAGCATCCATAGATCAGCCTGATTTGCGCAAAATTCACGTTACGTTTTCACATCCAGAGCCTTCCCTTCTTGTTCTTGGGACGTTTTTTGATAAAATAACGGAATGTGTGGGTGAGTCATTGGAAGAAAAGAATGTTCGTTTGTGGTCTACCTTAAGTCAATTCAGAGGAGTGCATGTGAATTTCTGTGAAGCAAAAAAGGAGATAATATTTCCTGTCAACACAACAGCCAGAGGTGAGCCTGAAATGAAAATTGCAGAGAGAATTCGTACAATTGTGTCCCGATCTTACATTGAGGCAGAAATTCCAGCACGATGGTTCTTGTTTAAGCTTGAATTAGAGGATCTTCAGAAAATTACTAAGTCAATGGTTGTCAATAAAAGAGAATGCTTAAGAATAGGGTTGACTCTTGAGATGGATCGGAAAGACATCGAAGCTTCATTACTTTACTATCACGATTTAACCATTTTCTTGTATTTTCCAGCTGTATTGCCCAATGTGGTTTTCCTCCACCCTCAACCCCTTTTTAATAAGCTTTCAGAAGTAATCAGTATTTCTTTTGCTGATGCTGTGACATACTTAGAACAAATGAATATAGTTGTTCCAAGCAATGCTCATCTTCAACTCAAAGCTGAAGGTATTTTTACACGTGAGCTACTCGATTGTTTTCCTGATGGTTTCTCGCTTGATTTTACTGCAGACGACTTCTTGAAGTTAATGGAAGATATCTTTATTATTGCTCCTTTACCAGAGAAAGGGAAGTTCTTTTTACCCTGTGTTTTACCTACTACTTCTAACTTGGAGAATATAACAAGCTCCTTTGCAAAAGTCACGGATGCTCTTGTTTTAACTTGGGATATGAAGCCGATACCTCAAGGAATCTTTCCTGCTCTGGCTGTTAATCTTGTTAAGCGACAAAAGTCACCAATATTTGATCTTTATCAACCTCCAACATCTGATGAGCCTTCAGAGGAACTACTACAATATCGTAATGCTATCCAGTTACAGTGTCTTGATTTAGGAGGAGGAGTTTTGCTTGTTGATACTATCTACTCTGTAGATATCTACTACAGTGGCCCTTCAGAAAATTGCTCAGCTGTTCGAAATGCTGTTGTCGAAGGCATTGGAGATATTGTTAAAAAGTTTCAGTATAAGCCAATTCTTTCATCACCTCAGGAACATTTCTATTGCTCAATATGTTATTCTTCCAATCATCTTTGTCGTCCGGATGACAAGAAGAAGATACTTACTTGCAATAGAAACCCTCGATTGATAGCAGATATTGATCATTTACGACAATTACCTTGGATTACACATGGTGTGGCCGTAGGGAAACTGCAATTACAAAGTTAGTATTTACTTGAACTTTTGTGTAGAAACATTCTGCTGAAGCTTAAGGAATGTTTGCATTAACTTACCTGCATACCTAAAACTGCATTTATATGTAAAATATTATGCCACCTGTCAAGAGCCAATTATGAAATTGTTATGAATGCAAACATGTCATTTGTCCTGATGAAAGCATATGATAAACAGTAATTTATTTAGATAACCATTATTTAATATTGCAATAAAACCAATCATCTTTTAAAGAGTCCTTTGCAGAAAAATATAAACAATGTGACAGAATATCAATATAGAGCCATGCCTTCATGTAGCTATATAGCACCTTATCAACTGTTACCTCCTTTACTAAGAGATTATTAACAATATGTTCTTACTGTATGTAGCTATTAATTATGTTTGCTCCTTTTGTTTTATTAATAATTTCACAGACAACAAACCAGAGAAGCATAAACTCCTCAGGCTTCTTTCTTCTGTAAATGCAAAGTGGCAAGAGATAGGAGATCTACTTGGAGTTGACCCTAACACTATTGAGGGGTTGTGTCATTCTATTTCCTCTGACCAAGTGAAGATGTCAAAGATGCTACAAAGTTGGTTGGATAATGAGCCTACTCCAGTCACTTGGGGTAATATCATTGATGTCATAGATGGTCCACTACAAAATAAATCCCTTGCCAATGAAATTTGTCAATATCTTGGCAATGAGTCAAGTATGTTATTAATATATTAATACTACATATTAGTACATGTGATGTGATTTTAAGTAAAACTAATTAGTTTAAAAAATAAATTGTTTTAGTACTATCTTTCTACTTTACTTTCTTCACTTTTATGCATTAATATTTCCATAATGTCTCATATTATTACAGATAAAACTCATAGCAGTACTTTGTAATAACTGGTACAATAATGTAGGTAACATAAAAGGTACGTTTTAAAATTTGACATGTCATTAAATATATTATAAGTCAAGAGGTGTTCCACGTTTTATTACAAAAATCATAATATTTATAAATAGCCACTACAGTGTTAAATAAATAATTTTTGTGAAATAATTTTTAGTAACATTTTATACCAGAAAATCAATTAAGACCACTTGTTAATATTTTTTTTTCTTTTGTAGATACACATTGGACTTATACTTTCCCTTTTACATTGTTTAGCTATATTAACTGACAATTAATTTAGAAATGAATTTTTTCTTTAAAATTTTAAAAATACTATAATTATTTTGTAGTTGTGTTATTAGTTGACCTAATTAAAATAAAATAACTTATAACTTTGTAATTTAATTGAAAAGACCTGTAAGTAGAACATGTATTCTGGCTGCTCATAGCCTCCTACTGTGAATAAAATCTCTGAGTTATTACTATCCACTTCGATGTGTAGTGTTGGTGCTTTCTATAACCTGTACATCACATGTAGTGAGTTATTTCTCCTGTTATATATAGCTGTTCATACTGTTAACATAAGAATGCAGTGAGAATGTCTTACTTTGCATACAAATTTGTTATAACTGAAGTTGATCAATAAGTGAACATTTTACACCATGGATGGAAGGATTTGCTAAGTCATTATTAGACAAAGTGACTCTTTATTTCATATTAATAGAGAGAAGGCATCTTTAGTTCCACTCTCAGGCAAGATTAACCTGACTTAACTTAGTAGGTAAAAGAGAATTTTAACAAAAGCTATAATTAAGTTTATTAATTGTTGTAGACCCTTTTCATTTTACTCTTGATGTTAAGACAAAAAGATCTGCTATGCTACCTGAAGGACAAGATCTTTAGCCTGTCCAAAACAATTAATTTTAGTAATTAGCTATAAACACAGCCTCAGTCTTCTCAAAGCAGTCTTATAAATCAATTTATCGAAATAAAAAAATAAAAATAAAGCCCGGGCAGTGTGAACTACTAAAATCAAATTAAAGTTGTTACTAACCCAATAAAAAAACATGCAGGCCATGGCCAGACCATAATAGTCTGGAAAATGCAGTGAATTTATATTTGTCATTTTTTAATCAGCTTGAGTGGGCATTATTCATTATATAAGTTATTTTAATCAGAACAAGAAACATTTTTGTGGTTACATGCTATGGAAAGTAAATAATTGTTTGGTATACTGTGGCAGATGTACAAGACTTTCAGGTGACTTTAAATTTTAAAAAGTTAAAAATTTTCATAAAATGTTGTGCTCAACAGTTCAAGGCATAATCAGTGATGAAGGTAGTTTAATAATAGGTATTATTTAAGAACCAAGTTCTTAAATCAATTTGATAATATTTCTTTTATACATTGATGATTTTATTGGACCTGAAGGTTCCTTTTCACGTTTTGACTGGTTATTAAACTGATTATTTTACAATCAAAATATTTCAATAAAGCAAGTTAGTGACTAATATCAAATCATGTATTAACTGTATTTGATGATAAATTTTAATGAATTTATTACTTTATCATCGAGGAACATACTACACTTTTAGGAATGCATCAGATTTTGAGGACGTTTAATATTAATGAAAGAGAGTGAGAGTGAAGGAGACTCAATTAAGTGTATGTGTCTTATTTAGAGACCATTCAATGTCTGTTTAATAACTAGGATACCTTTTAACAAGTATGTTGTATATTGTAATGCTGTGGATTTGATTATCATATTATAGATTCAATCTGGACACAGCTCTATCATTGATAGTGCTATGTCCAATTTTTAAAATGGGTATACATTCTCTTTGTAGTATGTCAATTAATAGTGTTTAGATTTTTTGTTGATACTGAATTGTGCAATTTTCCAGGATCAAACAAACAACACCAGTATGTTGAGTGAAAACTGCTACCATTGTCACAATTAGTTTAATCCAATCTAATATTTATAGGTTATATCTGCTTCACTGTATCCAACATTCATGCTACATTTAGGAGTATATTGGATAGGTTTTTTTGGTATGATTAGTAAAAACTGTCATTTTTAAAGATGTGCTCAATGAATACAACTTATATTCAATTGTAGATAATTTCAAACTTGTAAGTAAACTGAAAAATTTGTACATTGTTATGTAGCAACTTTTGTTAGATATGTTTCAGCAACTTTAGAGCTTAAAATGTGTTGTTGACAATAATGTGATTCATATACGAGTGAATTTAGTAGTTGCTGTGGCAATAGGCTTAAATCTCTCTCTCACTCTTTCTCTCTCTTTCTCTCTTTCAATATGCATCCATAATTCAGAATCTGTGAAAAGACTGTTATCAAATTTTTCAGTATCAATAAACCATAACTATGACAAGGAAACCTTGTAATACACATTCTATAGTCTGTGATTATTCATCTCTTTTATCCAGATAAAGATAGGGAGATACTGACTTGTTGTAAAAATGACGTGAAAACTTAATACACTACTGTGACTAGACTGATTTGATTTGTTTATATTTTCAGAAAAGTACATTTTTATACCAGTTAAGTAGGACTGCCTCATGTGACATATTGCTTTAGAACAGAGTTATGATTAGCAAAAAATGATACCAGCCATATCTTTAGACATTCATAATTCAATATAGTAAATGTGTTACAATACAATTTTAAACACTTACATATTATTACAATATGCCCTAAAATTTGAACATACAATTAATTGTAACATTAGTGAGATTGTTGTAACATGTAGGAAATTATGAGTTTGGTAAATATTCTTCACTCGCCAAAATGTTTCCTTCCAATGTTTTAATTAGGCATGGCTATAAATAGGAAAAATCATTTGACAAATTTAATTTTGTCAACATTTATTTTGATATTTAAAATTGTTATGATCTTTCCAAAACTACCTCTATAAGTGTTGCTGTGAACATTTCTATGATAATAATGTTCATGACCTACTAATTATTCAATTAAGATAATTATGACAATGAATAAGACTAAGTTTTTAAATTATGACAATGAATGATATTAAGTAATTTTTTTAATAAGGATGACCTTTTATATTTAGAGGTTATACCAGTATATTGTATGTTTTATGATTACTAGCAAAAAAGTAAAAAAAACGATTCAATCATATTTAGAGACAACTATATATTGGTATAGTAATAGAGAGATATTAGTTAATAAGGACATGTTGGACTTTATTTTGCATGAAAAAGTAATACTGTGTCATTGGCAACAGCTAAAATTTCATAAAGTATTAGTCTAGTCTGGTGTTCCTGTCCGTTTGCTTAAAGAGGATGAGTCTTGAGACAAGAGCATATAGGACTTGTATAGAAGGAATACATTTATAAGTAGATCATAGTCAGAACTGAAGGTCTATTAAGAGAAATAAAAACATAAAAGACTGTTATGCTATGGACTTATTGTGGTGATGATCTTTAAAATTGAAGTACAGATGACATTTCTGTGGTCTGCAACATTTTTATGTGTTGTACCAATCCAATATGTGCTAATCCCCTGATCCTTCCTCTATTAGTAAAGGGGCAGACTATTAATAGATAGCTGATTGACCATGGATATTTTGATTTTCTAATAAGATATCTTATCAGTAGACACAGCTCAGAGTCCTTGATATGATATGAAAAATAGTTTCGTTTACTTTCAAATTTCATGATAGTATCTGGAGCACAATTTCATTGGTATTTCAGCCATCAGAATGAATTGCTATACAAATACCACACTTATATGATAACTGGGAATTGACCAAAATCACTTCACATTTGTAAAATTTACAAAATTATTCCTTCTCAAAAGATTTCCTGTTATATAACAACACTGCCTTAACACCCAACAAGGAAATATTCCTACTCTAGCTTTGTCCAAATCATTCACACACACTCTAAAACATTGAAATGTTGTCTGTATATGGCAGTATACTGAAGTTTACTAACTTCAAATCTCCTTATCCAATATCAAAAACTTGTGACATATTACTGAGTTAAAACATAAATTTTGAAGTAATCCAACAAGTATTACAAGTTAACATGTGTTTAATTTTATTATTTTAAGATTTAATGAAAGTCATATTCTTAAAGTAAATTCATCAACTGCAATGATCATGAATATTATTTATTACAACATGCCTGCACATTGAAAGTCACAAGCTTTTGCTGTGTACATGTATGTCTTTGTGCATACAGTATTATTAACCTTGCTGCACATGGGCTTGAAGCAAGGTTACTGTAGTCTGCCAGTGTGTGTGTGTGTGTGTGTGTGTGTGTGTGTCTGTACTGCCTGTTTTTTGAACTGCTATAACTTGGCAAGTGAAGCGTTAGCAGCTACCAACGTTTAGCAATGAATAGAAAAACGTGTGGACTTTACAACAGTAGCATCAAGAACATCATCAAAGAAAACGAAAGCTTAAAACTCGCAAAAGAATTTTCAGACTGCATAGTCGAGGTGCCGTTTCTCAAAAAGTAAAAAACCTAATGTGGAGATATTTTAGTATGCTGTAGAGAATGTTAAAGGAATACGGATCAGCAAGACAGAAGGCCATTGGTCAAAGCAATCATTAGAAAAGTTCTGAAAAGTGTTTTTAAGATTGTACTTGGACTTGGAGCGAAGTAACTCATTCAGGAAACGTCTCAAAGCACTGAAAAAACTGTTACTAGTAGATAATATATTGATTCATATATGTACTATGGGACATTTCCAAAGAACGCTTCATTTTCAAGTTACAATAAGTTTTGTAAATGAAATGTTGAAACATTTTAAGGCTCAGAGAAACATTCATCACGAATCTAGCACTTAATCTTGTTTGACAATTAAATGATACTATTACTTACTCAGTTACAGCTTCACAGACATGTAAATCAGAGTGCAAAGTACCCAGTAAACGACAAAACTTTTTTTTCCCTTTGATTGAAGAGAAATGCTGAGTCATGAAACAACAGTTTGTAATCTCCATCACATGATCCCATCAATAATTTGACCACACCTTGTCCAATCTTAAATGTACATGTACATGCACTCTGCAGTATAGATTCACACTGGGCACCACAGCGAGGTCAATCACTTTAGTGATTTTTATAGATTAAATATGTAATGAAATATAAAATGCCAAAGGAATCTCTCCTTTTACTGTAAGCATTTTACGATATCCATATTTGTACTGTTAAAAGGTAATATCTGTCACTAAACTATTGTAGGTTTGCTATAATTACTAGAAAAATCTAGACTGTCAGTCTGCTTCTTGTACATGATCTGTTAGTACATGTAACATGGACACTGTTTTACTAATAGTAATGAATAGTCAAAAAAATATAGGTAATACTGATCAGTATAGGAAGAGGAATTGTCTATTTGGCTACATATTATACAAGTTAAGTCTAATAGTACCTGTAATATGCAATAGTACCTGTAGAGCTCTGATAAACATAGTTTGTTAAAATGCCGAACATGCAAACGTTGATTATGATTTATCAACATAGCTAACTATGGTCCATTTTATATAGTGGCCTTTGGTTTGTGATATTCCAGCATTAAATTTTATATTTGATAAGCAACATTATAATATTGTTTTATACACTCATAAACAGTACAGTCAGCAATGTCACTAACGTAATAGACTTGTGTAAAAAATTTGTGAATTAATTTAATGATTGCATTAAATTGAAGAAATAAGGATAAAATTATATATATCAGATATTTATCACAATGTTGTATCATATAATGGTCTATGTTAATATTACAGTATGTGAAGTCATATGTCTTCCATATAATGTTAGTTTCATAACAATACTGTAAATGTGTTACACTACAAGTTTAAACATTGATTTATTATTACAGTAGTCACTAAAATTGTTATACACAATTAATCGTGTATTGTTAAAGTCATTGTTGTAATATATAGGAAATAGTGAGTTTGATAAAACATTCATCATTAAATGTTTCTTTCAATGTTTTAATTAAGGACATTGCAAGGGCAGAAAAATAATTGAACAAACTTAATTTTGCCAAAGTGTATTTTAAAATTTATAACTATTATGATCACTCTCTAACAATGTCAATTTTAATGGAAATATTCAAGTTCAATATCATGTCATTCAACAGGGAAAGTAGTTGATGTTGATGAAGAGTAAATTTCTATATTTGTCGCAGCACAAATCATGTTGTAATACCTCTATTTTACAAGGTGTCATACTTGTATATACAATAATAATACTATTGTGTGTATAACATACATGGTATCTAGTGATTTGTATATTACTATAATATATTGAACAGTGTTTGATAACAACAGAAAAAGCAAAGTTTCTTTTCTCCATGTTATTAAATACTAAAATTAGTCCTTGACTTGCATATATTTTGTAAAGATGAATTGCAGTTACAATTGAAAACAGTTTTGTTTAAGTATGTGATTATCTCGAACTCCTTGGTTATAATTAATTGACACTTTACATAAGCTGGTACAAAGGAACAAACTATGACTTCATTATATCATACAATGTAATGATAGTATTAATTAATAATGTGATTATTAACTGACTTTAGATAAATGCAGCTTGTCTCTGATCAATTTTAAATCTAAAGTAAATATACTTATTCACTAGTCATCCACCTGCTATCACTTACCATCCTAAAGCTTATCAGATATCATTAATTATCAAATTTTTATCTTTGTCTTATTTATCATACTTTATCTAGTACTTTTTATACTATATTGTTTATTATTGTTCTACTCTGTCTGTGCACTTTGAACTAGCAGTAGCTCTTGGATATTCGTTTGTGAATTAAAAAAGAACAATAGAATGATGATAGCTTGTAATTTTCTTCACAATAGCTCACATTTTATTAGAGCTGATTTTTGCAGTAAAATTCGTCTCCCTCTCTTCATCCTAAATTGAATTATTCTCTCTGTATCCTGCAAGGGCTGACGAATTTTCATTACCATTACTTTCAATAACTTCGGTTTAAACACCTAATGCAATCTCTTCAGTTTTCATTTTTTCACTAGAAACATTAATTTCACAATAATTCAATTGTAGTGTGACACACATGTGATAATGTGTCTCTTAAATCTAATATCATAATTATCACATTTAAATTGACCAATGAAACATGGATCATGTTAATGGAAATATTAAATATTAAAAGTTAGTTGAGTTACCACTGATTTACTAGGTTAACATAATGGGTTGTATTAGCAATGACTTATTAGGTCAAATCTAACAATATGTGTTCCAGTAATAGAATATAAACGAAGTAATATGATAATTTTTAAAAAAAATGAGAAATGTTGGAAGGAGAAGGTATGGATGAAAGATTAATTTCATACAATAAAATTGACAAAAGTAACCAGAACTTTACAGTATAAATGCCGAGACTGTTGGCTACAATTTGAAATATTGTTTGTTTTTTCAGTGGCAAATATCTATGATTGAAGAAAAACTGTGGCATTGTTTTTGATACTGGTACATCGTCTTTCAGATGTATAAAAATATACTTATGAATTCTTGTAAGATTGATAGTGATTGTCTATTATGTTGGAAGTTTTTTTAATAGATTCCTGTTTTTACCCATAGCTTTTTCTTTCCTTTTTGACATTGTCATCTCTACATTTTTTCATTTTTTAAACTATTTTTATTACTTACATTTTCATTATGTGAAATAATTAATTTAATAAACATGAAAGATTTGTGGCATGCAATATTATTATAAGTCCATGTATTGTAAAAACATCATGATTTCACTATAATAAAGTAGCAGTATTGTGATGTTTCCTAAATTTTGTAATTGCCAAGTTTATATGAATACTGTCTATACAATTGATTATTTACATAATCTAGTGTACTGCAATGAATAGTGATGAAAAACAAAATTGTTACCTTTATGTTGCTAAATACTACCCAATAATTACATTATTCTCAATATTGTGTTGTTGAATGTCTCTTTTTTATCACAGGATGGTAAAACTGCACTTGATTTGGCAACTGATCGTCATGTTTTGAGGGTGTTAACTGATGCAAGTATGTATATTGTAATAAGTACATTCATTCTATCATATTGTACACATTAATTTTTGGTCAAATAAATGAATACCTTACTAATACTGTAATACAATACATCCACATTGGCTTTAATTTTACCCAAAAAGAAAACATATCATTGTTTGTGAAGTCATGACTTATTTTTCATATTATTTTGTCTAACTCTAATAATAATGACAAATGACTTGAACACCCAAAGTCATAATACAATAATACAGTAATACAATACCTTTGTAATGCCTCTTCACTTTTAACCTAAAAGAGAGCATATGATCATCTGTTAAGTCAAGACATTTATTTAATATTATTTGTCTAACTCCAGTATTATAATAACAAATGACTTGAAGATACAATGACCATATATTATAGTTAACTTGTTTTCTTTATTTCTTTTAAAATGTAGAACTACGCCAGGTTTCACACAACCTTTTGAAACGTGGCCTCCACAAAGGTGTTGTTCATCTTACTAATTTACGATTGGTTCTAATGGGGCCTCCTTGTGTTGGAAAAACATCGTTCAAGTCTCTACTGTTCAAATGGCCTGCACCTAAAGTTCATGACAGTACAGCATTAGCAACAAGACCAGTTCGTGCAATAGAAAGAGTGGCAGAATGTGATGAAGGCAAGATTTGGTTAAAAGTTACTGGCCCTGATCTATTGAAGATGCTGTCAGATGCCATTATTGCTATCGAAAATGAGTCTGAAAACAACGATCCTCAAATACCTGAAATTTCTAGTGACACCATCTTATCAGTAGACCCAATGTTGTATTTAGATGAAAATATTTTACTAGAATCACCAGAACAGAATTTTGCTCTCGAAGAATGCGATTTATCTACTAATGAATCACCTGTTCCAGCTAAGATGGTTTCTTCACAAGATCATCAACCAGTACAGTCAACGCCAGATATACTACACCACACCTCCAACAGTCCAAAAAATGACAAAACTACTGCAATTGCAGAATCAACACCTTTGTCACAACAGCCTGACACTGACCACTATTCTACTGAAATGGTAGAACTCCTTACTAAACGAAAAAAATCAGAAGATCTCCATAAAGCTACATGGATAAATATTCTTGATAGTGGGGGTCAGCCACAATTTGCGGATGTATCACGTGCGTTTGTTCGCGGTAATACAATGAATATTATTTGCACAAAGTTAATTGAAAACCTTTCTGATAAGCCTCAGTTTTCTTACTCATTAAATGGCAAATTACTTACTCAACCCAGTGAGTTGCAAATGACTAACCTACAGCTTATAGAGCATTTTGTACGCTCAATAATTGCTTCTAAGAATGCTGTAGTAGAGAAAGGAAACAAACGCTTGCCACTTTTTATGATTGTTGGCACTTATTATGACAAGATGAAAGGCTCAAAGAAAAAGAAATTAAAGTTATTGCGTGAAAAGAATGAGCAGCTTCTCTCGGTCCTTCATGAATTTCGAGATCATTTTATTTTCTTTAAAGATAATCCCTCAGAGCTTATATTTCCAGTTGACAACCTTTGTTGGTGGAATCGCAAAAAGATATCTTTGTATTTCCGTCAGCGTATTATGTCTTATCAGAAGCATATTGGTATAACTGTACCGATACCAGTACGTTATTACATGTTTGAAATGCGTCTAACAGAGGAAGCATCACAAGAGGAACATGGCATGATTTCATTAGACTCCTGTTGTAGCATTGGAGTTAATTTAGGAATGGATCGTGGTGATGTACTAAAATCCATCACATACCTTCATTCCATGGCCTTGTTCCTCTTTTTTCCTAAAGTGCTTCCTAATGTTATTTTTACTAATCCTCAATATCTCCTTGATATGCTTTCAGCTCTTATACGATTTTCATTTGTTGAATTATTAGAAGATATTTTACCAGCAAATCAATGTTTGGAAGCAGGTGCTCAGCGCATTTTTCATGAAGATGGAGTATTTGATAGTTCTTTACTTAATAAGCTTTGCCTTCCTTTTGTTGCTCCTTTATTTTCAGAAGAGAACTTTCTTAATTTGCTTCGATATCTTCGTATTATCGCTCCTCTTTCCACAAGTGAAACTCAAATGCGATACTTCATGCCAGTTGTGTTACCACCGTGTCAAGTAACCGAAGAAGATACAAGTGCATTTTCAATGTCATGTGATCCAATGATTATTACTTTTGAGACTAAAGTAATTCCTCAGGTATGAATATACATACTTGTAGAATAGATTGGGTTGGTTATGACTGCAGCATTAGTAGTACATATTATTATATTTCTTTTGTTTTGTTTAGGGTGTGTTTCCTGCTGTAGTAGTTGCACTTGTTAGTCGAAAAGAGAAGCCTCAATTTTATATAAATCATGAAACACGTTCATCTACATTTCCTACACAGCTTCGTTATGCTATTTTACTCGATACCTCTGTAGATCTATTTGGCTCTGTTCTTCTAGTTGACAGATTCTATTGGATTGAGGTGTATTATACTGGCCTTATCAAAAATTGCTTTCAACTTCGTCAAGTCATCTGTGAAGCCATATCGACAAGTGCTGACATACTAGCTTATGATAAAGTAGCCTTAAAAGCTGAAGTAACAGTGTCCTGTCAACAAGTACATCTGAAAACAGAATACAAATTACATCCAGCCTTAATATCATATGAAGATGAACCTCCATCTATTAGATGTAGTATTGAAAAAAATTTGCCCACGTTACAATTAACTAATGAAAGACAAAAATGTTGGCTCATTGGTAAGTTTTGATAAAAACTATATGAGTACAAATCAATGACTAACACTATTTTAATGTAGATTCTAGTCCATTACTGGCCACAGTTTCTTTGAGTACCAATATACCAGATGGGCCTTTAGGTATGTAATAAACTAAGATTATACATTTATATTTCATTTTTTGTAGATATGACACATCTCTATGCTGTCTTACAGGCTGTTGATAATGTACCTGATTGGTACACACTAGGTATGTGCCTAGGTTTTCAGGATTCTGTTTTAAAGAGAATAAAAGAAGACACACTTTGTCAAACAGAACCAGGCCGAAAAAAAATGATTACCGAGTGGTTAAATGACGGCAGAGCTACTAAAGAAGCTTTGATTAAGGCCATTAGTGATATGAAGTTGCATGTACATCAAATTGCTGACAATTATTTAAAAAACAAAAGTCAGAGCAGAACAAATCCTCCAGTTGCTTTTGGTAAGTTTGTTGTTTATGTTATTGACACTGTTGTATGCAATTGATTTACTGTTATATAAATCTTAGTAGGAACATCGATAGCATGGTAAAATGAGTAATTTTCATTTAACTTCCTGTTTGTTGTTTTTTTAGTTCCAGAAAAGCCTGTTCATACTTCATCATCACATGATTCAAGTAACCAACCATGTAACAAGTTAAAAGCTAAAGCGATTTTTTCTTACACTGCTGATCATGATGATGAGATTAGCATTAAAGAAGGTGACATTGTTGATGTCATCACCATGGAAACAGGACAAGATGGATGGTGGTTGGTAACATATGGTATTCAAGAAGGATTGGCACCAAGCAATTTCCTCTCACTCATACCATCAGTGCTACCTTCTCTACCTTCCAATATTAAAGGTATAATAAATTTATTTCTTCTCTAACTCTAAGCCATTCAAAACATGATTTTAAGGGAGTCTATATAACTATGATATCAATTAGCCTTACTTAACATTACTATTTTTTGTCAAATTGCATAATATAATGACATGTTGATTTATAAGCATAGGAACCAGATATTAAATTTGAAGGCACAAAATAAGTCTCATTTAGTTGATCTTAGTTGGCTCTTCTTTATAGTGACAAATGAAGGTTATATCAGCTTTAGTAGTAATATCAATGTTAACTCTATCGTCAAATAGAGTAGCTATCAATAATAGTTATTTCAATTCTCTAGTTCCAGAGAAGTCTTCACATTTATCATCATTTGATCTAAGGGGTTCACCTCATGACCAATTAAAAGCTAAAGTTATGTTCTCTTATACTGCCAGTCAAGATGATGAGATCACCATCAAAGAAGGAGACTTTGTTGATGTCATTACCATGGAAACAGGACAAGATGGATGGTGGTTGGTACGATATGGTATTCAAGAAGGTCTAGCACCAAGCAATTATCTTTCCCTCATACAATTATTATCACCATCTTTAATTTCAAATATTAGAGGTATAATGAAAATATTTTCTCCATAATTATATTAATAGTTTATTTAAATGTGATTTCAATTGTAGCAATGATGTCTGTTAGACATAGTGAACATAAGTGTAACATTGATAATGTAAATACATGATAAATATAGATGTTGCTAAATAGGAACTGGAGAATTAAAAGTGTTAATATTAATAATTTAAAGGGTGTGCAAACAAGGCAATTGATCTGATGTCTGCACAGTTCTGATCGACTAGCACAAAGAGATCATGATTTTCTGTGAATTATCCTTAGACATTAGCACAATAAGAACAAAATGACTGGGAGTTCTTTATATCTCTATAGTATCTTTTCTGTCACCAGTGCATTTAACATCTATGGAGCCCCAAATACCATATATATTGCAGCATCTTTAGTTTTAAACATTTGTACACTTCTTTACAGTTTAAATAACAAGGAAGTTTGTGGCTTACATGATGTTTTTACTATTATTAATTATATTTATTACCATAATAAGAATTCTTTATAGTAGGTCTTATTTTAGAGCATATTGACTTTACTGCATTGATAGTACTTTTTTACTTCACAGCAATCAAACCCGAGAAACGTTTTCTCCTCACATTTCTTTCTTCTCTCACTGCAAAATGGCAAGAGATAGGGGATTTACTTGGAGTTGACTCTAACACTATTGAGGGGTTGTGTCATTCTAATTACTCTGACCAAGTGAAGATGTCCAAAATGCTGCAGAGCTGGTTGGATAATGAGCCATCTCCAGTGACATGGGGCAGCATCATTAGTATTTTAGATGGTCCGCTTCAGAAGAAATCACTTGCCATTGAAATCTGCCAATTCCTTGTCAAGGAATCAGGTATGTCATTAAGCTATTACTATAATAATAATTATACATGCTAGTATATGTACATGTGATTTTATATGAAACTAATCATTTTTTACAAGAAGTATCATTGCACTTTATTTTCTTAAGTTATGACTCCATTATTATTATAATATTATAGATGATCCTATTAGCAGTACTTCATAATAGCTACTACAACTACATATGCAGAGGTAAGATTAAAACTTTATTTATGTAAACCAAACAATATATTTAAATTCATAATAGATCATGTATAGCTACACTTGAAACCAACAAAGTATGATAATCCAATTGTCAATACAAAACATTGTACATCATCTTTTATAGAACTAGAATTAATAATTTATTATTTTAATATGAAATTATTTATTCAAGTCACAGATTGTTTTTTGACATCAAACACCATTTAGACCACTAATTAACCATTTTTTCTCTTTTGCAGATACATATGGATCTGCTTCCTTTTTTGTTATTTTAGTAACTTTGATAATAAATTGAGAATGTTGTCTTCGATATTTTAATAATTTTATAATTTTGTAGGTGTGTTATTAGTTAACAATAATAAAATATTTTTGTTACATTAGAAAGTCAAAATTAAGTAGAAATATGTACTTCCTGTTCATGCTGTGGATAGAAAGTAGTGTACCACTATAGCTTACTTATCTTTTGTCTGCTTTGAAGTACAATCCTATTGTTCACTGAAACCTAAAATATCATGTTCAGTGTGGTAATTATGTCTTCTGTTCATGCACCTGTTGGTACTGCAAAAACAAAAAGAAAGAAAATTGAATTGTGTTATGCTACATGAGATTTTTAGTGGAGTTGAGTAAAATCTTTTTGTCATGGATAGAAGGATATGGTGAATCACTATATTAATAGACTTAATGCTAACTTATACTTGATGTGCATATTAAAAGAAGGAAGATTTTTGCAAAAATGCTTAGGATGACCTTTTTTGCAAAAGCATTGCTATTTTTGGTACTAGTTTATTTATAAAGAACAATCTTATTCTATTCTTTTGTGTAATTGTGAGTCAATGTTGGGAGAAATGTAAATGCAAATATAAATAAAAGTGCACTAAAGTGCTTAACCTCGCTGCGGTGCCCATTCAGTGTAACTCTATACTGCAGAGTGATGTACATGTACATTTAAGATTGGACAAGGTGTGGTTAAATTATTGATGGGATCACGTGATGCACATTAAAAACTGTTGTTTGATGACTTAGCATTTCTCTTCAATCAGAGGGAAAAAAAGCTCAGTCGTTTACTGGGTACTTTGCACTCTGATTGACATGTCTGTGAAGCTGTAACTGAGTAAGTACACTGTAAAAACAGATTTGTTAAAACAACAAAGTTTGTCATTCAAACATATTGTTAATTTAACATGAGCATTGTTAATTCAAAAGTATTTAATCAATATAACAATAACATGTTAGGTAAACAAACTACTTTGTCAAATTAACAATATGTATAAGTATAGAATTGCTATTTGAAGTAAATTTGTTAATTCAACAAATATTGGCTCAAAATTAAGAATAACTTGTTAATATGACAATTGTTTTACTACAGTGGATATTGATTATTGATGATTAATAATAATAACACAAAGTAATAAGAAAATGGATGTCATAATGATTGTTGAAAGAAATGCAGTATGCATGAACTTAAATTTTAACAACTATACGTTTTGTTACAATGTAAATTCTTCCCGGTTCTGATCTTAATGAATGTGTTAGAAGGGGATGTAACATTGGCAATACTTCATTGTTGTTAGAAAGAAAAACAACTTTCTTGTCCAAGGTAGGTTCAATAACATAACTATGATAGTGGCAATCAATTCCTCTAGTAAGGTATGAGTGTAAGTAAAGGAATACATTTTTTTCAACCATTAATATGTCCAAGATTTTGCCAAACTGTGGTAAATCATCATCTTGAAAATCATATAAGACAAAGTCATTTTGAAAATATTTGCTTCCACTCCACTCAACCCAATCACATCTGTATAACGTATAAACTATTTGAAACTAATAGTAAGTAAATATACCTGCATAATCTAGTCTCTTTCCTATCCAAATTGGGTAAGTTCATCATTATTTCATCCTGAATATCTTTAGTTTCACGAGAAAGTGTTGATGAGTAGTCACCTAAAAATGATATTATAGTGATAAATTTAACCAAACAAACTCACTACATGCTGAGCTGATGGACCTTTCAAAAAAGTCACTGCTGTTTATAAATGCACACATTAGTTTCTGATGACGTCGAGCAACAGATAATGGAATATTTCTAAAGTTTCCTAGTTGAGCTATTCTCTTAAAATAACTGTTCTTTGCTTCCATTCTCATGCACATTGAAGATGTATATGGTCCTAACCTACATGTATAAAATAAAGGGTATAAATAACATGTACAACAAATAGCTAGAGAACAAATGCTTACTTTAATGCTTGAGATGGAAGATGAACAAGATAATGTTGTTTAGGAATTATATTAGCTTCAGGATAACATTTGCGAAACAAGCGTAGATACATCTCTACTAGTACTTCCAAGTACTGAATTAAATCAATAGACAATATTCGTGCCATACAAATTTTGAGTATATCTAACAATAACAGGTAACACTCCCAATCAGAATCATCATTAGGAATTTGATCTCCAACCATTAATGGTAAATAAACAGCAAAGTTCCACATTTGAGCAGCTATATGATGTAATGAAAAGCATTTATAGTTTTATAGTTGGATAATTTATAGTTATGGTATGTTACTATTATTACATGTATGTTTTTAAAAATCCTACAAATTTACAGTAGTATTTACAAATCTCTATTTTAAATATGCCTGACTTCTTAATTACCTGATTGATTGATGTTGCCATCAGGTTGTAACATACGAAGTATTAGTGGAGATGGTTTGTCCTTTCTTTCTGATCGACTAAATATGAAGAAGGTCATTTGATTATTGAGGATGTCAAGAGTGAAATACTTCTTCTCGAAAATGAAACGATGCAGCATTAACTTCAATGTATATGGAACCACACCTTCTAGCAAAATATGCATAACATCTTGAGGAATTTGGTTATTAGCCACATGAAAATACTCTAAACTGTTAAGAGTACTTTGGAAGTTTACACCATAAGTGACTGAGTCAGCTACAGCCAAGTGTCCGGACAAAAGTGAACAGTGGTAGTCATATGTAGCTGGTGTACGGAGAACAAACATGTCTTCTTTATACTAAGAGAGCATAATAAACAATAAGGCAGTTTGTAGAAAGACCATAATTTTTTAGTTATCTATGTCAGTGACAAAGGTTTTCCATACATAACAGTATTATAGCTTAAAATGTTCTCACATTATATTTCATTGTTTCCCCTGTTGCAAGACAGTCACGGCACTTTCGCAGAGCTAACCCTACACCAACTTTAAATCCACCAATAGAATGTGCTGCCTGTGTATCAGCCAACATCACCAGTACAGCTCCTTTCACAATTATTTCTGTTTTGTTAATTTGAAATGGGTATCCCTATATCATGATTAGTTTTTAAAAAATAATATTAGACATATTGAATACCTTTGATAGTTTATTCATGTCATCGATAAATGGTTTAAGTATACTTTCGTATCCATACTCCTTAAGATTTGGATATGTAACGGTAGCTATCAACTGGATTGATTTAAGAGATGCTCGTAACATGGGGTGAAGGTTTCCCAATGTATAGTAAAATAAAGCTGTATAGAAATGATATTACCCAATGCAATTACATTCACACTCAACTTACCGAGCTTATGCTTCCCTTTGCTTGACCCCAAGGGATTCGTTACTTCCACTTCATCATAATATGTAATGAATTCCAGGACCAAAGTGTCATTATAACATGAAAATAAAGGGTGATTTTTATATAGTGGTGCATCACAGAAATCTCCTAGCAACCAGTCATTTCGTTGATGGGATTTTGTGACCTAAATAATCAAGTATCAGGACATCACAAATAAAAGTTAGAAATTTATAACCATTATTGTGGACTTTACCTCTTTAAAAAATTCTGAATTATTCAAAAGAATTTCAAGGTTCTTGAGCAGTGGAATATATTGAAATGTGTCTTTAACTTCTACTAGTTGCTGAGTCGAACCAGACTGTTGATATTTGTAAGATCTACCAAGCTCAATGGTAACAGGTTCCTATAATGATAATAAGATAAACATCAAATTCACCAATAGACTTTAGACTTAAATCTGCAGCTGTATAATGTTAAAAGCTGTTGTGGATTACTGTTATTATAAAACAGAATACATTGAACAACTTACAACGAGGCCAAGATACTCTTTATAAAATTTAGTTTGTTGATATTCTGTCCTGAGGTTGAGAAATGGATTTTTTATTGTAAAACAGCTTGATATCCTAAGATCACTGCCAGCATCATTCAACAATTTTTGGACAGAGTTTTCAATCCTTTGGGAGGTTAGTTTAATTATATCATCGACTGATTCCAGTGCAAAATCTAAAGATGCTTGTGTTAATCTGTACTTCTCTTTCAAAGTGATCAAAAAACGAGCAGCAGCTAGCACAATATCTTCCTCTTCACTAAATTGAGGTTTAGCAATCACACTCATTACATCAGAATCTTCTGTGATCATGTCATCACAAAAATCAACTGTTTCACTTGAAGTTTTTGACTCTGCATTCGTGATCCCACTATCACACATATAAATGCAATGTCCATCGAGAATCGTTGATTGGCATAAAGTTTCTCTCCATTTATTGTGTTTACGATTACAATGTGTAAGAAAGGTAGCATAAGTTGATCCACTAGTGAATTCATACCTGCACGATGAAATACCACAAATATAGAAAAAGTTGCTTTCCAAACAGTGGGCTTCAAAAAGGTGCTTCACAAAAACGAGGATGTTGGTAGTGTAAAAAGTGCAGTAAGGACAGTAGGATGTATCCATTAAGAAGACTTCTAATAATTCGTTAATTTAATTAATTTTGATATTTCTGGTTTGCACAAACCCGCCAACTATTAGAGAGAAGGTCAGTGAGAACTGAGAATTATACGTGAGAGCGGTGATCCTTGTATATTGGTTAAAGAGAACGGTTATTGTAAGCGAAGAAATGGATCAGTTGTCCGAAATGACTACTGAGGATCTTAGCTCATGGTTGATGGACAAACAAATCCCAATGGAAGTGATAGAGTCATTCCAAGGTCAGCCTCACTTCATGCAGTAAAACTCTGATTAAAATGTTTATTATGTATAGAAACTTATGCCTATTGTATGGCATAAATGAACGCTAATACTTTTGTTTGAATGAATTATATTATTTATTTCAAAAAAGTTTTACTGAAGTCATGACTTATCCAACTCATTAAGTTGTTCATTTTCAGTGTCTAGTTCATGATTTATATGCCATGCCAACTCTAGTCTATTTGACTAAGACAAGTACATGCTCATCTGGAAAACTTTATCTTGTCTTTTTGTTTGTAATTTAGAAAATGCTATGGATGGGGAAGCATTATTAACTTTGATTGGACTCACACCTGGTCCTGACTGCCTAAAAGATTTGGTTAAGAAAGTGGGGCTCAGGCTAAAAGTGTATAAGGCAATTAAAGTGCTATATGATACTGAAAATGTGAGTTGTTACCAATAGAAAAGTTTAACTGTTAACATCAAGTATAGAGCAATCAGACTGTCCTGAAAGTCCAGTATATCTTTCTAGTCCTAGTCCTAGTATTGCCAGTGAGAAGGTTAATGTGGGAAGTAGGCATGTCAGTCCTGTGGTCAGTACAAGTGATAAATCTAGTACATCTGGAGCTATTAATAAAGTCTGTACTATTTTAATAAAATATTTGTGATTAATTCAATCTAAAGGAACATCCCACCAATTCATCTTTTGCTACTAGATGTAAGATTGAGAAGAAAGTAAGTACAAAGGCCATACATGATAGCATAGTATATACAACTCTCTTAGGAGGTTCCTGAGCTTTTTCCAATTCCAACCTTTCGCAATGCGACAGAAGCCAATCTTGCTAAAGAAATTCTAATTGATTACGATCGTAAATATATTGTACAAACTTTAGCTACTATGCTAATGGCACATGTATCCAGGCCTTCATTGAGAGACTGTCAAGTAGTCTCAAAAGCCTTGCATCAGAAATTTCACTTTTTGGGAGATGAAACATCTGAGGTATGAATAGTATCAGAAGTATTTTTCATAATTTTTATTACTATAGAATGCTTGGAAATGGTTTATTTACACGCGAAGTCAAAATGTCAATAGAAACTCAGACAAGGATGCTTCTATTGATGCTCCACCAACTAAAAGAGTGAAGATTGGTGACTGTTCTAAACATTCTTATCCTCCTATTAGAGAATCTGCAGATGATGATGCATCAAATGAGAGAAATCTTGAACTATTGAGGGAAGAGTTTGCGAAGACCAAGCCAAGAAATGATGTGCTAAAGGAGTTAATGGCTCACACTTACCACTTTAGGAGGAAAACTATTTTAAATTCTCCCATGTCAGTCACTGCTATTATATTGGAAATGCCTCTTTTAAAAAAGTGCACTTACGTAAGTTGTATTATAGCTAATGTTAATATTTCTCTATAGTGGAATGGGTACATACCGATGTTATATGAATGAGATTTGTTCTTGTCTTTATATATAGATGACTCAAGAGTTTGCATTAGTGATGCAACGACCAAACATCAAAGAAGAGTTTGATGATGACCTTCTAATCTGGTCAAAAGCAATTATAACATATTGTCAAAATACTCAAAAGAGGTCATCTGCTATACAATTTGTTTTAGGGGACAGTCGTTTTGCTGATTTAGACTGTGAGTCCCTTCACTTTGCAATTAATTATACATAACATAGTCTAAAATAGTGATATGACATTCTAATTACAGTCTGCATTTGTAGCTAATAACTTAAATGTCTAAAAAGTTTAAAAGCATTCATAGTAAAATTTATGAATTGTAGGTTTAACAGATCCAGATTTACTCTCTTGCATGTTCAGTATTGTAAATAAGAGTTTCCAATTAGTTTCTGTAGAAACCTACAAGTTATCATCACTTATTTTGATAATTTATAACACCCACAAGGCCAACCCAGTTCTTTAATTTGCTCTTTTATGTCATCAAAATAAATAAAGAGATCAGTCAATTATTATACTTATAGGTGACTCTCTTTTGATGAAGGCCATGAGGTGTTTATCACTACTCCTATTACCCACAAAGACTAAACATGCAGAAGGCGGTATTCCATTTCTTATAAGATTTTTACCTGTAAGTTCACATCAATTGTTTCTAATTTATTGCTGATTACTATAGACTGGTACTCCACCATCTGATGCTCCTGACAGAGAAAATAATCAACCTCACATTGCAATTATTGAACATGAAGACTACAGTCAGTACTTTATAGCTATTGAACAAGTGATCATGCTTGAAACCACAAATCTTCCCTCAGCCTTATTCTTCCTTTTAGCTGCTCACTACGTTTTTAATTTAAGTTATCACACAAAAGCTGCCGAAGTGTTGACATTTATACAGGAGAAATTTGCTAAAATACCAACTGTTGTGTTCGACTCTAAGCACAAAGGGAAAAGGCCAAAAGACAAATCACCTGTGGCTTCTTCTCATATCATCGGCATTGTTCGCTGCTATGAATCACTAAAAGAAGAATGCATTGGGGCTGATCATGATATCGACTAACTCTTATCCTGATATTCCATTGTTATGGCTACATTTGCAGTTTTTATATGCTCTCATTTATCTCGTGGTTGTTGGTCATTATTGTTATTTACAAGTCATTTATGAACATTTAAAACTATCATTCGATTATCAGAACTACAACTATGATAAGTACGTCAACTGACTGTTTACATAGTAGGAACATGTCATTGAGGTTTTGACCCTGAAAGTTCTACAAAGCTGTTTGTTGATTGATCAGAAGGTACTCAAACTTTTTTCTTAAAGTTGATTTTCATTGATTTTTAATCTTGTTTGCTTTGAAAGATTGAAAATTAAAAAAAATAATACTTCTTATTTGACAAAACTATTGCAACATAGCAAATGACTTTTTCCAATTAACACATACACTTCTGTTATAAGGAAAAAAAAACTTTTTCAAATTAACAAATAACTATTTATAATAACTTACATTCCTTCAAGTTGCCAAATTTGAATTTGAAGAAGAGCCTAGAAAACTGACAAAAGATTGTTATTTTAACAAATAAAATGTGTGTTACATTCACAAAAAATTTGTTAAAAATTATATTTGTCATTTTAACAAAAAAAGGGTTTATCATCAGAGTTTCATAACCACAACAAATTATTTTTGCTAAAATAACAAACTTTTTTTTACAGTGTAATAGTATCATTCAATTGCCAAGCAAGATTAAATGCTAGATTCATGATGAATGTTTCTCTGAGCCTTTACATGACTCTTTAAAATGTTTCAATATTTCATATACAAAATTTATTGTAATTTTAAAATGAAGCGTTCTTTGGAAATGTCCCATAGTACAAACATAAATCGATATATTATCTATTAGTAGCAGTTTTTTCAATGCTTTGAGACGTTTCCTGAATGCGTTACGTCGCTCCAAATCCATGTACAATCTTGAAAACACTTTTCAGAACTTTTCTAACGATTGGTTTGACCAACGGCCTCTTGTCTTGCTGATCCGTATTCCTCTGAGATTCTCTACAACATACTAAAAAATCTCCACGTTAAGTTTTTTTTCTTTTCGAGAAATGGCACTTGACCTCTGCAGCCTGTAGAGTCCACATGTTTTTCTATTCGTTGCTAAAAGTTGGTAGCTGCTAACGCTTCGGTTGCCAAGTTATAGCATTTCAAAAAACAACCCCGGTAACAGACACACACGCACATACACACACACACTGAAAGACTACAGTACCCTCGCTATGCGCCCACGCACAGCGAGGTTAAAAAGAGGCAAACCACATCATGGTTAGTGTAGTTATCAATACCTCATCAAATGAAAATGATGAAATGAGACAAGCTCTTTTATTGCGTGCAGATTTAAGCTAGGAATATTCCAGATCATTAATAGTAGCATCAATCATTATAATATATATCATTACAATTCTATTTCTAGGTATATACATTTATACTTACACATAATTGCAACCTAAACAGTAAATCTATGATGTACCTGTAGTGTATACATTGGGAATTAAGTGGTTATGAAGATATCATGATTTTCTAAACAAATATAAATTACCCAACACCCAATATATACTAAGGCTCTCAAGTTTACATTAGCTATTTATTCAGTGGTACTATCTACAGATTATACTTTGTTTAGGTGTGTTGTTCATGACAAGCGCAGCAGTTAATTAATAAAGAGCAATCATTTTTTTGTTACAATAAAAGTTAAAATTATATAAAATTAAATAACTTGACACAACTAGTACTATGTGTATGGTTGTGTATGAACAAGTTTTTATCTTTTATATTGAATAACTTTGTATTGAGGTATACTCTAACTAATAAACAGATCTCTATAAGACCAATTAAACGATGTTGTGAAAAGTGTACAAAGGAAAGTTAAACCATTATATATTGTGCACATATTAGTTTCCTGCTGAAAGTAGTGTCTCTTATTTGAGTCATAGTAGGTAAAAAGAATGATTGGACCACTTAATTTAAATTTTTTTCATATAAGTACTATGATCCATGTTATTAATGTGTTGAGAAGAATACTACAAGGACTATAGATCATTCCTGTATAATATGTTCATGTTCTGACATCAATAGTTTTATAGATATCGAAATAATCAAGATGCCTTTCCATGGCATAATTAGTTTACTATTGCTTACAAAATTATCAACTTATTTATAACATATCTTTATACATGCATAAAAACATACAACAGATGAAATATTTTAGTTTTGATTAAGTACATGTTAACCTGTATTTATGATTTTGACTTGGCTGTAGATCATTGGATACCGTATAACAGGTTCTTTCAAGGGCATCATATTTCCCGAATTTCACGGAATTTAGGACAATTCGTGAAAATAACTGACGCGAAAAAATTCGTACACGTTAAACCATATATTATCAATAATTAATTAATAATCTATGGTTAAACCCACTTGAGGCACGTGGATCAATACAAACATGGCGTTACTGAAATATTTCAAGAAATCTAGCTTTTTGTCACATCCTAATGGACCCCTGTCAGAACAAATGCCGTCTTCTAGTATAGCTTCGTCTAATAGAGAAGTTCAGAACTACTCAATGATAAAAACCTTGTATCTAAAAGAGGCCAATATGCTAAGTATTCGGATGATGAAAGAGCTAAAGTAGCAAAATGAGCATCCCAGATGGGAGTTACAAACTCGCTACGACTTTTTAAAAAGGAGTTTGCTGACCGTCTTTTAAAGGAGAGTACTGTTCGCACCTGAAAAAAATACAAACAGAAAATTAAGCTCAGGCACAAGTTTGGCAAGTCAATGGAGATAAAGAAACTGGAAAGTGGTAAACATATATGTCATCCCCTACTGTTGGGAGCTATCATGGAAAAAGAGGTGCAGGAATTATGTAAAAAATTTAAGAGAAGGTGAAGCTGTTATCAACTCAGCTATAGTAATGGCTGCTGCGGAAGGAATTGTCAAAAACCATGACAGCAACTAACTGTAGTGCAATGGTGGACATATTGTCATTTGCAAGAATTGGGCTAAAAGCTTTTTAGATCGTATGGGATATGTAAAAAAGGGCAAGCACAAAAGCTAAAGTCAACCTATCTGAGTTTGAAGCTTACAAAAGTCAATTCCTACTTGATGTACAGACACTTGTGGAGATGGGAGAGATTCCAAAGAAGCTGGTGATCAATTAGGATCATACAGGGATACAGTATGTGCCCATAAGTTCCAGGACAATGGCAGAAGAAGGATCAAAATGAGTTAAAATTGCATGCATTAATGATAATTGGCAAATTACAGCTGTTTTCACAAATACAATGAGTGAAGATTTTCTTCCTCCTCAGATCATCCACTCTGGGAAAAATCAAACACTGGAAAAATTAATATGTTTCTGGACCATGAAACATCTGGAAACGTTTTGAAAATGTCAAGTATCCTGTTATGTTTCTGGTGTTTCCAAACTAAGGAAACATAAAGATTTCTTTTGATAAGAAACACATGTGAAGAGCAAGTTTCCCACTATATAGAAACACTTGAAAACGCCAACTTTTTATTTGTATTCACTAAAGAAACTTTAATGTTTCCATTGAATTTAATAATTATTTACAAATACAAGAAATCCAAAAACATCAAGTAATCACTACAAAATTAAATACATTTATGATGTCCTCAAAAAAAGGAAATGTTATGTAAATCATAAATAATTAAATATAATGTCATTGTCACATAAATAACTTAAACAATAAATGACAATCAGAATACTCTCAACAAACCAGTACTTGATGACATGATATACTACATAACATAACTTTTTAAATGACTGAATAAATGACTCATAAAATTAATTATTGAATAACCACTGTCATTGCAATCAATGCTGAAAAGCACATTCAGAATAACCAGCTGGTTTCAGTCTATCAGAAGGAAGGCCTTCCTTCATTTTAAGTCATAATGCTTACTTTTTACTGAACAATTTTTGGAAGATTTTTTATCCAAAGCATACAGTGATTTTGTTAGATTTTTTCTTCTCCAGGGAAGAGTGGGAATAATAAATTGGTAATCTTCATTTTCATCACTTTCTTCTGAGTTCATCATATCACCAGTAAAACAAACTCTCCACTTTGTTTTAGTAGCATCAGATAGGCCAGCTATTCGATCATATTCAGTAAGTCTTCGTTGTAGCTTCTATTAAAAAACAGTGTTTGAAATAAAAGTAAAGATTCATAGGTATTTACACTAACATTATTAATATCATTTACTATAATGGAAATTACAATAGTATTAATTAAATGGTATGAACTACTTACTCTAGTTATCCTGTTTCTTCTCTGTTTTTCACATTTATTAGGATACTTTCCTGAATTTATTAGCTTTGCCTTAGTGTGACAACTTGAAAAATAAGTTTTAGTAGCATCTATAAAAGGATCATAATGGTGAGTAATATGGTACAACCATATTTAATAAAATATTTAATAATGCACACATTATATAATACATAAAATTCATAATTTCAACAGATATGCCAATATGTCTTTCAGGTTGATAATATTACTAACCATTAATAACTGAAGTGGCTACATCAGGAGAGTGAGATTTCACTTCTGCTACTAATTTCTTTAATATCATTTGATTTTCTTTGTCACTTATTTTCTTACTACAACAAGTATACAGAAGATATGTTACAAGTAGAGGTCATGTTATTCATACCTAAAGTTCCATTCAAGGTTCTCATCTTCTTTGTATAAAGCTAAATATGTTTTGCGTACACAATCCTAGATAATAAAAGTTACTATAACATGATGTGTGAGTGGATCATATGTACTAACAGTGTTATACATACAATATTGTCACAATAATATTACTATATTTGCCTATCTCTGTAAAAATTAATCATAGTTTAGACTAGTGAGCAGACCTTTCAACCTTTCAACCCTACTTTTAGTTTATAATGGGACGAAGGGATTCTTGACACAAATTACAGTGTACTGTTTGTTCAAAAATACACAATCAATTGACTGTACACATAATATAGTACTGTAATATATTTATTTTCCAGTTTAGCCCCATATCAAAAACATTTCACACCCCAAAGCATAAGGATAGTATACAGTATTCGTTCTGAATAAACATATCATGATACCTAAGTCAACTAAAAAGCCTAAGGAGAAATTGAGATTACCATAGACCACAAATTGTGTAAATAGCTATGTGGTTGTATTATAAAAACTGTTAAATTTCTCACTTTACCTCAGCAGATCAAAATAACTTACTCTTACTTCAGGAGGTGAAATCTTTCTTCTTGTAGTAGAACCATGACATTGTCCAAATCTACCTTCCAAGTCCTCAATATGTGTCTGTAACCTTTCTTCTGAATTTTTAATCTCTTGGAAAACTTTTTCCAATGCTACAAAAATATAACATAAAAAGTGTACAATTTTACCATTTACCATTTTCTGTTCATTATCAATGAAGTTATGGACAACAGGAGATTCCTTAACTTTAGTACTACCTTGAGTTTTTTGATTACATTTTAAAGAAATTCTTGATACTGACGTAGCTTTAGCATGGTAGGGAGTTATTTCAGTTGAAGCTTTACCCTGTGTGGTATTGTCAGTTTGGTTTTGACTAGTAGTAACTTTGGCACTAGCTTTAACACTGTTGTCTTTTGTTTTTAAAGAAGCGCTAGCATTTATCCAAGAAGGGGACTGAGATGGACCAATGGCATCTTCGAAACGAGAGAGTGGGTTCAATCGACTGTTTACTGCTATTCTTGGAGGTGTAGGAGGATTTACAACAGGACTTGAGTCATCACATTCAGTACTGTGACAGTTAGATGAGCTCGATGACAGGCTCTCAGGATACTCATTATAGTTATTATCATTGAGTTGATCAAAACAGCTAGGACTGGGTTGATGTTGATGGAAAGAATAGGCCATATTCTAACTTCTAGAGCCAGAGAGAACAAGATAAAACTGTATAGAGATCCCGCGCGTTTCGGCTACGTTGTCACGTGATCAATGCAACAGTGGAAGAGAGGTATCTTGGTTACTTTGTTCTAAAATGTCTCAGAGATTAAGACAGTCTAAGACTACAAATTTCATGCTTTGTGGGCATTGTTTTAAAAGACTCTCATTGAAAACTTACAAGCAGCATTGACGATTATACTGTCACTCAGGAACCTGGTGTAATGTATCACAACCCCAGAAGCACAATAATAATAGCTCTTCTATCAGTTTATCTGATTCATCTAGTGATGATTCCGTTAAAGAGACTGATTTTTGTCGCGAGAAAGAACAGCCGTCATTACTTTGGTAAACCTTATGAGGTGTATTGTAACTCAACTTTTGAGTTATGTTCAGACAACCAGTTTGTACCAATCGAAAACATTCCTGGGATAGGTCTTTCTTGCACTTACACTATCAATGATGAGACAGTACTAGTTGGGAGTCCGTTAATTTCTTGAAGACCATAAATAATTGATTTTACTTTTTCCTTTAAAGTTATAGATTTATGTTATTGCTTGATAATAAATTTTGAAGTATATACAATTAATTATCAATGAAAATATTTGTTTCTAACCTTTGGAATTGTGGAGTATTTTAATATTGGAAACATAATAAAAATTACAAATTTCCAAAACAGAAACATATAGAGAAATTTATTATATATGTTTCCTATACGTTTCTTAGAGGACAACATACTGGAAACATATTTAATTTTCCAGTGAAAGATGTGTACCTTCTGTTGAATTTCCTGATGATTGGCATGTCACATATACACATAATCATTGGGCTAATGAGGTTACTACTGAGAACTACATTAAGACAATCCTCCTTCCTTATGTTGTGCAAAAGATGTCTGAGCTTTCACTACCAGATGATCATCCTGTGCTTGTAATTTATGCCCATTTAAGGCTCAGTGCTCAGAGATAATATTGTCATTGCTTGATAATAACTGTATACGCATAGTGATTATTCCTGTCAATTGTACTGACAGACTGCAAACACCACATTTTACTGTAAACAAGTCTGCAAAGGAGTTTCTTAGAAAGCAATTTCAACAATGGTATTCAGATTAAGTTTGTAAGCAACTGAAACAAGGGGGATTCAAGTCTGTTGATCCTGCATTGTCAGTTGTTAAACCACTTGGTGCAACATGGTTATTGCCTTGTACAAGTACATGAAAGATAATCCTACTATTATATATAGTGAATGGTTTTAAAAAGGTTGGTATATTGTTTTGACTAATGATAATTTTTAAGAATCAAAAGAATAAATTCAATTAATGAGATTATTGTGTTATTAAAATAAATAAATTTGAGATGTAATAATTAAATTTTGCTTGATGGAAACAGGGACAATAGTCAAGCACTGAAACAGGCATATAAATGATGCCTCATTTCAAACTGATGAAAGAATAAGTGGTTACATCAATGCCAAAAGGTATGCACGGCAGTGGAGATACCATTGGCAAAGATATCACAGTCTTCTCTGTGTTGTTGCTGCTGTACATCAACTTGAACAATCTCTGTTCTGGATTTATTGAAAAGATTGAATATTACTTTCTTTGTAGCTTCAATGGCAGTAGAATGTTAAGGAGTCATAAATCTGTATAATGTGGCTGTCACAACCAATAATGCATGCCATAACCCAATGATTTGCTCTCACAAAAATAATTAGAAGACCACTTGAAATGTTTTTGATTGGTTGTTTTATTGAAGTAGTGTGTAGCCCAATAATAATACTACTAAAACAAAATCAGACTTTACCTTGTATGTAAAAAAGACAATGTTGTCCTTGTAAACCACACCCACAACTTATAACACTGTCAGTTAAGCTGCTAGTAGATGTCACCTGTTAAGGCGGCCTCTAAATATGAGAAAAAGAGAGAGAGAGAGACAAAGAGACAGAGAGAGGGAGAATGAGAAAGAGAAAAAGTGAAAAGAGATAGAGAGAGAGGGAAAATATAAAGTCATGGATAGAATAACACTCGACATTTCATGACCCAAACAATTATAACACAGTTTACCAGAATGAAATCATTACCTCATATAATAATACTACTAAAACAATGACCAGACTTT
>OY848918.1:16404514-16454958 GCA_963693285.1 Xestospongia muta
GTCCAGCTGCTAATAGATGTCACCTGTTCAGGCGGCCTCTAAGTATGAGAGAGAGAGAGAGAGAGAGAGAGAGAGAGAGAGAGAGAGAGAGAGAGAGAGAGAGAGAGAGGGAGGGAGAGAGAGATCCCATGTCCTTACTCTCAAAAAGTCAAACACAACAATAAATTGAACAATATTAAATGAACATACCTACATATATGATATTACAGTTGATGAAGTAACTTACTAGGTTATAGGTCAATAACACAATTGTACTCAATGTTTGTCTACTGAGTCATAGTTTGTCATTCATATCACTGTTATTGAGAAACTATTCAAATATAATGACTAAGTAACATATCTAAAGACTCACCTGATTGAATTACTAATGCAGTCAAATGAGTCCTTAACATATTAATATTTGTCTTCTCCAGATGCATGGTTAAAACCACCCAGCCTCAAAACCAGATGTCGCCCACACACTAATCAGTAGGCGTGGTTAAAAGTTGCCATGAACAATCTCAAAGCAAACGCAGTTACACACTGAAGACAAGAACAGGTTAGTATATTACTTTGATATTCTATTCTACTACTAAAGCGTTGAATATTATTAGTATTCAATGATATCATATAGTGTACAGTACATACATAGTGTGAGTGTATATCTATTACATATAGTAGTAGTTAGTAGACAGACAGTATATTCTATCTTACTATAATTAGGTTATAGTTGAATTAGTTAGTAGAGTTTCCTCATTCCAATGTAGTATATAGTCATATACTATCTATGTAACCTACTTCCTATATTATCTATAGACACCTGACATAGGAACAGTGACCAACTAAGAACCTACACTTTTCAAAATGTCTCAGGATAGTCTAGTAAGTCTATAATCTTTCTATTACTATGTCATTATCCCTATATATCACTGTGATACTAACTAAACTCACATATCAGTGTTATGGTATAGACAGAATATCTTTCTAAAAAATGGTCTTTTAGTTATAAGGGCTGATCTGTATACTCACTATACTACACTACATGATACATGTTGTCTTTATAATAGAATGAACAACTGTTCAGATCAGCACTTAATGGAAACATTGAAGTTGTCCAATCTACTATTGAAGAAGGTGCTGATGTAAACTGTCCTCATCCAAACATTGTAAGTTACTAGCTCTCAATATTTAAGTATATATCTCAACAGTAAAGCCTATTTTTCATATACAGTGAGTTTTTATAAATAAGTCTAAGATCCAATAATTATCACATCACTACACACTGTATCATTATTATAGTATGATGTTGGTTGAGCTATAATATATGGGATGGTCTAAATTTAATATCATAAATTCTTGTGTGAATTTAATCAATAGTGTAGGCATTTGTTTCTCTTTCTCTGTCATCTCCTGATAATAATAAAGTGTTGATATTACTGACATGATGTGTACATTTGTTGATCTAATAACAATGTTACTGAATAATTCTAACAAAGCCAATTTATATCTATCATATCACACATATTTTGAAGACATCATTTATATGAATTTGCTTTTAATGTGGCATTTATAAAATGCATTTTTCTGGATTCATTTTATGATTTTATTTCACTCACACATTTATTCACTCACTGCCTCATATATTTACAATCTACCAGAATGCTGATAAAGCTCTGATAAATATAGAAATATATCAGAAGCATTGATTATGATTATATCATGGATAGCTATGTACAATCTATTTTATAGAGTGCCCTTAGTTTTGTTGTATTCCAACATTTAATTTAAGAAACAACATTATAATTTTATGTTTTATACACTTATAAACAGTATAGTCAGCAAAGTCACTAACATAATAGATTTGTTTTGTGAATTAATTTAATGATTACATTAAATTCAACAAATGAACTAAAAATTTTACTTCTCATATATTTATGATTATACTGTATTAAAATGTTTTATAGTCTATGTTTAATAATAGAGTGTGTAAAGTGAAGTCATATTATGTTAAGTTTATACCTTAATTAAGTCTAATATTAATTGTATCTACTAATTTAGTAAATTTATTACTAGAAAAATAATAGCAGCCATGTTTTAGACATCAATAATTCAATATAGTAAATGTGTTACACTGCAATTTTAAACATTTACATATTATTATAGTAGTCACTAAAATTAGCGTACACAATAATTGTAGCATCAGAGAGATTGTGGTAACATATATGAAATGGTGAGTTTGATAAAATGTTCTTCATTTGCAAAAAATTTCATTGGTATTTCAGTCATCAAAATGAATTGCTATACACATACCACATTTATATAATAACTGGGATTTGACCAAAATCCTTTAGATTTGCAAAATTTGCAAAATTATTTCTTCTCAAAAGGTTTCCTGTATATACAACAACACTGTCTTAAGAGCTAACAAGGAAATATCTTGACTTTAACATTGTCCAAATCATTCACATACACTGTATAACTTTTAAGTATTGCATATTTTATGGCAGTATACTTCATAAAGTGTACTAACTTCAAATCTACTTGTCCAGGGTTAATAACGTAGTCTAATTGTTTATATTATATAATGTATTGTGGTTATCTGAGCATGCGTACTTATAAAAAAGGCACGTGTTATCGATCTATATTTATCATCACTTTTTGTTTGTTGTGTGACTCGATTTAGACAAAAGATTTGTTATAATACATGGTGTCAGGAGTATGGCTAGTGTTAAGCTACAGCCACCGCAACCATTTAACTTCCAGACACCAGACGAATAGCCACGCTGGCACCAGTAGTTTAGAATAGCCTCAGGCCTATCCACAGAGAGTGAGGAACGTCAGGTGAGCACACTCTTGTACTGTCTAAGGAGCGAATCAGAAGACATTCTTGCATCGACAAATGTAATCGAAGAAGAGAGAAAAAGCTATCTGTCATTTCTAAACACTTTGATGACTTTTTAGAGTTGGACACAACGAAATTTTCGAAAGAGCCCGTTTTGATCGATGAAACCAGAAGGAGGGTGAGTCCTGTGAACAATATGTAGCAATGGTGTACAGCCTGGCTGAACATTGCGAATTTGGGCCACTAAAGAATTAATTCGGGACAGACTCGTGGTAGGCATTAGAATTACTGCCCTTTCAGAGCGTCTCCAGATGGACCCTTCTATAACCCTTGAAAAAGCAAAAAAAACTATTTGGCAGAAAAAAGCAGTTGGGGAACACAGAGACATTCTCCGAACCGACCCAAAGGTTAGTGATCTGGATAGTGTCAGATCTACATCAAGACTACTGAATGGAAGGAACAGGCATCCCAGATATACTAATCATAGAGACTTGCAACAAATTGCTAAATGTACTATATGTGGACGAGACTGTCACCAAAGGCGAGATTGCCCATGTAATTTGGCTACATGTCACAAATGCAAAAAGAAGGGCCACTTTGCTTCTCAATGTCTATCCAAATCAGTGTCAGAAGTTGACGCAACCAAACCACAAACCTCTTAGGAGCAGTTGGTGCAGACACAGAAAATGTCTGCTTCAGTACTGTTCAGTTATTGGGCAGACCCCTTTCCTTCAAACTGGACATGGGAGCAGAAGTTACCGCAATTTCCAAAAGTGTATTTAGAACATCACCTCAAGTCGAACTCAGACCAACTAACAGGGCATTATAAGGACACAATAGAAAACCTCTCTCCGTATTGGGACAATTTGAAGGTATTCTATCACACAGTGACCAGATATCCTTACAGACAGTGTATGTGGTCAATAGATTTGGGAACAATCTACTTGGATTGCCCACAATTCAAGCATTACATTTGGTGTCAAGGATTGATGAAACTATAAGTCACTCAGAAGTCAAAAAGACTCCCCCTCGCCTTTTTATAGGCTTAGGTAATTTGGGTGATCCTTATCGGATTCAATTGCACCCAGGTTCAAAACCATTTGCACTTTACACCCCTCGACGAGTTCCCCTCCCCCTATGAACAAAAGTCAAAGAAGAACTTAATCGAATGGAATCGCTGAAAGTAATCTCGAAGGTTAATGAAGCCACATCTTGGTGTGCTGGAATGGTTGTTGTACCAAATAAGACAGAACAGGTACGGATATGTGTAGATTTAAAACTGTTAAATGAAAGTTTTATAAAAGAGCTCCACCCCCTCCCCAAGGTTGACGAGATGTTAGGCCAGTTAACAGGAGCAGCTGTATTTAGTAAATTGGACACTAATAGTGGCTTTGGCAAATTCCCCTTGATACAGAATCTCGTTTGCTAACCACATTTATCACACCTTTTTGCTGTTATTGTTTCAATAAACTTCCCTTTGGAATTTCTAGTGCACCAGAACACTTTCAGAAGCGAATGTCAAATATTCTCTGTGGGTTGGAGGGTGTGTTCTGCTCAATTCACGATGTGTTAATATTTGGTAAAGATCAAAGAGAACATGATACCAGATTGTATGCAGTTTTGTGAAGACTGGAGAATGCGGGAGTAATTCTGAACCCAGTGAAGTGCATTTTTTGCAGAAGAAATGTTAAATTTCTTGGTCACCTAATAGACAGAGATGTGCTAGTCTTCAGACACTTTGTCTCTAACTGAAAGTCAGATTATTATTAGACAGCTAAATGTCCTTGAATATTTTAATATTCTAACTAAAGATCTTATCAGTAGACACAACTTAGAGTCCTTAATATAATATGATAATTGTTTCATTCACTTTCAATGTTAGTGACAGGATCTGGAGCACAAATTCATTGTTATTTCACTCATCAAAATGAATTGCTATACACATGTCACACCTATATATTAACTGGGAATTAAACAAATTCACTTTACATTTGAAATATTTTCAAAATTATTCCTTCTGTAATGGTTTCCTGTATATACAGTATTTTATATTTAAGATAATTTAGTTTGACATTTCTTATACACAGAGTTTAAAACAGTATTTGGGTTGACTATGTTTACTAGTAAAACATATATTATTAACATATCCACAGAGTAACTATATAATTGTAAATAATGTTCATAATACATTTTAATGAGTAATGTAGTATTTATAAGGACTCCATAATTAAAAATCATTTCAAGATATTAAAGAAGTCCAGTAATGACTTTTAATACATTCATAGTATTATAATGTTAATTTAAGTTGTCCTAATCCAATTATAGGTTCACTGACGTCTTTGCAATATCATCTATTAGAAATAACTTATATTTTATTAATATACTAATATTACTGTTACTATTGTGATATTGTTTGTACTCTTTAAAAACTTTGCATTATTGTTTAATAAATAATTGTTAAATAGATCTGTTAACTGTCATTTGTTAATAACAAACATTATCATCTACTATTATATAGGGTTTTGAGAGAGCGTTGATTGGTGCATCTTATTATGGAAACACTGAAATTGTGTCTCTTCTACTTCTAAACAATGCAGACCCTAATTGCACAGATGTTGTGAGTGTTCATATATAGTAACAATATTGTTGTAATGTATATATGAACACATTTTATATGTAGATTTACACATGTGAGTTTATTAATGTAATTCTCACATTATACTTTTCTTGTTTTGTTAGCAATATTCTTAAAATTGTGAAAATTGAAACCTCAATCTATTAGCATCTCAATATTTCATCACACTAACTACATTATGAGTATTATAAACTGAACACACTAATATGTCTGTACATCAGTACTGTGCCCATACTGACACTATATATAGTATACATGAATGTGTTACATTGACTTGAGCTAATGGAGGTGAAGTGCTTGTAGACTCTAGAACATAGAAATGTACCTGTTTTATGGTAATATACTGAGGTGTACTAGCTTTAAATCTCCTTGTCCAAGATCAATAGCTTTAGAACTATTACTGAGTTAAAAGCATAACTTTTGAGATAATCCACAATTGTTACAACTTAACATGTTTTTGAATTCAAATTTGAAGATTAAATGAACGTCATAATCTCTCAATTAAATTCATCAACTACAATGACCATGAATATTATTTATTACAACCTGCACAAAGGAAGCCATAAACATTTGTCCATGTCTATGGATGCCTTTGTGTATTCTGTATAAGAAATTAAACATGTATTGAAATAAAAATGTCAATAGAATCTCTCCTTATACTGTAAGCATTTTATGATGATTACACATGTAATGTTACAAGGAAATATGTGTCCCTAAACTATTGTAGTTTTGTTATAGCTACTAGAAATGTCTATACTGTATGTCTGGTCCTTGCACATGATTTGTTACTACATGTAACATGGGCAATGTTATATTAATAGTAATGAAAGGTCAAACAATTATATAGGCATCACTGATTAGTAAGTAAGATGGATTTGTCTATTTAGCCATCTCATACAAGTCGAGTCTAAATAGTGCCTGTAACATGGAGAATGTTAATATGATATTAATAGATCTTGTATTGTTTAGTGGTACTAAATGACTAGCAGTAATCTAAGCTTTAGGTTTAAAGAAATGTTTAAACTAAAATAGGGTCTATCTAGTGATATATTAATAATGAATACTGTTTTCTCATAATGGTTCATTAATACTCTAAACAGTTCATGAACACTTATCAGACAGTGGTAATGACTACATCTAATCAATATTAGACATTGACAACATCAAGGGGTTATTCCTAGTGTAATACAATTGTACCTAAGTAACAAAATGACCACATATCAATGCTGTACTGTTAATTAATTCATAGAAAAATGGACTTAGTGAAATAAGTGAAATAAGATATTAGCTTATAATATTATGACACAAGCACATATTTAGATATCTCTACAGTCTTTAGAACCTTTCAATGATACAACAATACATATAAAATTTGCTCTTTGTAAGCAAATTCATTATATAATTATACTGACATAACTTGGACAGACTATACAAGCAAAAGTATCCTTTACTGACTTTATGAGTTTAATTTTATTAGTACATCTAAACCTGATATGAGTTCATATACCTCTGTATATATACTGTATATGTACTATCCTGTAAGTAATTAGACCCATACTTCATCATTGTAGTACATGGTGGCCCAGTAGCTAGCATTGTTGGCTTATACTTAGATCATGTTAGTCTGATATAGTCCTTTACACAATCATCCTATAGTGATACAGCCTATTCTATAATCAACAATTGGTGTGTATAAACCATCCAGACTAGATCAACATATGACTACAGTTCAAGTAGAGAACATATAATTTACATTGCAATATTAAATTTCAATAGGTCTATATATCAAAATAAACTTTGAGATTCTCTGATTTTGTAGATGGTGAGCTCTCAAGTGTAATGTAAAAGATTACTCAGGATAATATTTCTTCTACTTTCAGCCTGGATATGAGCACTATTGACCAGTTATTGATTTATTTTAATCAAATTAAATAGGCTACCAGTAGTGCCATATTCACAAACATATCTTGATTAAGTGGAATAGAGTACAATGCATATACATTCTCATGTAACTGTGTTGACTTGTACTCTATAGTGTAGTTATAAACAGATAAGATTTAAGATGTCTCTGTAATTGAGCTGCTGATTGTGGGATCACACATTTCTTTGAGTTAAATATTGAAGTTAATGCTTGTGGTCTAATTAGCATTTCAAATCTGTGCAAATACAAATACTGATAGAACTTAATGTCAAACACTATGGATAATGCTTTTCTTTCTATTTGAGCAAATTTTTTCCTGATTTGGTTAAGGTTCTAGATGCCTAAGGATTAGATTTTCACTGTTATCTTTACATATGTTTGACAACATTGCTCCAATACCATAGTGAGAGGCCACTATTGCTAGAACTGTGGGTAGTCCTGAATATGATGTACCAAAACTTTGATTACACTAATGCTTCGCTATTATGATCTACAGATTAGTTATATAGTATAGACCACTCCCACTTCACATTACTTCATAACAGGTTATTTATGGGTTGTGATATTTGGCTAATTCGGAATAAATTTCCATAATAATTATTTAGTTCTAGAAGGGAACATAACTCCAGGATATTCTGTGCTTTGTGACCATAAGAAATAGCATCAATCTTGTTACTCTTATGATCTTCTCATGCAACCTCATACATTAATCACATCACTCAAGTACACAACACTTTCACACAAAACTGACAATTTGTCTGTTTCATTGCTATACCATGGTGTTTTAGGCATATCAGTACGTCCTTGAGAATATGGAGATGTTCTTTGTTATTAGCACCAGCAATACAGATATCACTGATGTAACAAATTGGTTGTGGTACTCCTTCAGGGATGATGTCCATTGTAAATGGCTAGTGGAAAATCAATACAGGCTCAGATGGTATTAATGGTAACTAAGACTGGGGCTGTTCATCACAGAATTGTTGCTGATAAGCCAGGGAGAGGTCAAAAACAGAGAATTTACTTCCCCAGATAATTATGTATAAAGGTCATTGATTTTGGTAATGGATATAGGTGCACACGGAGTACTGGATTGATCATTGCTTTATAACCACAACAAAGGGTAGTTCCATCTTATTACAACAGAACACTTACAATAAGGGCTTTGCACTCACTGTAATTCACAGGCTCAATTTTGCCCGATGACAGCAAATTGCCTAGCTCAGCTTAAAGGACAGTTCAAGAGAGAAGGTTACAGTGTGAGGTCTCCAACAATTATGTTTGCGATTTCTCTTCAAGTGCAGTTTATCCACATGTTGAGTCATTGTCCCCAACTTCTCTGGGAACACTTCTTTATATTTCTCTAGTAACAACTTAACTTTACCATTGCTTGAAGTACACCAAACTTTAAAGGCAGTGCCTATAGGTTTGGTAATCAGACTCACTACTTTCCAACAATTGGTCTGGCAATCGAAACCACGCCTCCAAAAAGAAAAACCACACCCACTCACTAAAAATTCCTAATGATAGATGAACTGCAATCATAGATACTGCAATGAAGTTTCACAACTTATCAGTAATGATATAACAAGTTTGACAGTACCATAGCTTTGATTTGGGAGGACTTTTCAAACGAATGCAATGGAAATGAAACCATTTCAAGCATGAGTCACAAACAATGTAATCTTCCATATCATCATCAATTAGATTCCTGCACTGACCACAGTACCAAATAAGATGACTCTTCCCTTCCTTGACAACAGCCTTAACACTGACCCATGCATCAGGAGAAAATTATTTCCTACAGCTTTCAATGCATACATTTTCATCTAAACAGGAGCAGGAAATTGTCTCTGGATGGACCTCAACATTGTCTTCATTAATAAGAGAACCTTTAATTGCAGAATCAACAACATTGGCATCAACAAACCAATCCAAAATAACTAAAAAGTTTAATGATAAGTATGCCGTGTAATAAAGTACTTACTTTTTTCTTTTTCAATAGGCATTTTCTTCATAAAAGGTATGAGCTTGTCATGATTCTGACATTTCCTTTGGTAGACCTATGACAGTTAACTAACTCCTTGGCCTTCCACACGTCTTCAGTCTTGGTGGAATTTTGATTGTAGACAAACTTTATGTGTTACCATTGTCTTGCTTATGTAAAAGCACCTCTTACCATTTAAGCATTCATTAGCATCAAAGCTGTCTGATCCATCTTGTACATGTATCTCTCCAATTGTCTCTTCATTGTTTTCTCCGACGCACATCAGTTAGTACAGATAAAATTAAAAACTGTCCTTATCCATAACTACTTCCTGTTTGTCTTCCGATCCACCTCCAGAAATTACTTCATCATCTTTAATCATTATCACATTCACTACCATCTACATACATGTACATGACTTTACAGTCAACACAAAATACCATGGCTACAAACAGTACCTTATGTGTGATCAAGACATTGCCCTGTTTTCCTGTTGTCACGAATACACACCACAACAGAGTAATGCTCTTCATACTGACTCATACCAACTTGAGAACCCAGTATAGTATATAAACAATATACTATGAGTTTGATTGACTAGGTTTGCTTGGACATACTGATAAGTCCTGCCCGAGTGGTTTATTAAATAGACTACTAACAACAATATTCATAGGAAACAACACATAGTGTTATGATTTATGACGTAAGAGATGACGATACTATACCAGTGAACAAATTTCCTGACACAAGGACATCATTTTGCAGAATTTCTGATACTGAGACAAGACAGATTTAACTGGTTTTGAAGAAACACTGCTGTTCTATACAACAATTAAAAGATGAGATGATTTATTTTTATTATGTACCAGGAAATGTGTCAAGACCAAGTTCTCCTTTCTCTTCAAAGGTTTTCTTAAGTAAGATATTATTCAACACTCATCTATACTTTCCTGACAGAATAGTGACAAATCTCTTAATTCTCAAAATTTCATAATATGTCGACATGGAAGCCTCATACTTTTCCAGAACATACATTGACATTGCACAGCAGATACAGAGAGACTACCTTCTGTTGATACAACAGTGTCTCCATGTAAATCATCAAGAAGTTCCACCTTTGTTTGGAGAGACAATTGATTCTTAATAAAGGATAGAGTGTGTGGTGTCACCAGCTGTGGATACTGTTCTTCAAGTGACTCAGTAGCTAAAGACCTTGCATGCTTCTTTACACAGGCCATCAGTGGAACAGGATTTTTTTTGTTGTGCAGACAAGACAAAGGAGAAAAAATTGATCAAAGAACATTGACTGATCAGCTTAGCATGAACAAATACTCTTAACTTTAGAGTTAATACATTCCAGTCTACTTATAGTTCTCTCACCTAATGTGAAATTTGCTCCCTAGAAGCACTGCACCATTGTTGTTGAATTGGATGCCAGCTTGTATTACAATAAGTAACAACAGACTTGTGTCCACACTGTAACAATCCTTGGTAGTTTTAATTGTAATCTGCCTCTGACTTTGAATAAGCTAGCTTTTGACAAAATTCAAGAACATGGCTACGCTTACAAGAACATAAACCCATCTTTTCAAAGGTGATTGATTTCTTCTCTGAAGCTTTGTAATGTGTGAAAAAAGCAAAGTAGTAGTTCTGCTTTTTCAACAAAATCTCTGTCAGTCAAGATTACTTTTGTACTTTTCCAAGGAGAATTGTGGATTTTGAATAATCTTACCATCTCAGAAATAGCTTCTCTTGTTTCCAGTGATGTACGATAAAGTCCTACAATCTCACTTTTGCCATTACCATCCACAATAAGAATCAAATAAAGTGGCATCCAAAGTTCGTTCAAGTTATATGTAGCATCAACCATTATGAGCTCAGGAAATGCAGCATATGTGACCTTCATAATGTTGTCCTGAAAAAATAGCCCAGTGAATTCTTTCTCATCATTCGTGTACACTTCAACAGTAGATCCTAGTAAAAATAGTCATGGATGCACATTAACATCTTTAATCATTTAAATGTATACCATATATATGTCTCAAATGTTGTACTGATGCTTCTAAATTGTTTCTGTCAGAGAATTGGTCCACTTTGGTTTGGACATTAGTGACGGCCTTCAAAGTCACCTCTTTTTCAGTCATATCAGCTATATGTCACTGAAGTAGTTTTTATTGACTTTCATTTTTAAGAGTTTACTGGTTTCTCCTCTTTAATCTTCATTCAATCTCCTTTGCCATAGTAAATGGTCATAAATAATCTATTCAAAATGATACATACATCATGGATAACATCTGATGGTAAATAGAATTACTTTGGTTACAGGATGGTTATGATCTTCATTTACAGAAGTCACTTTGAAAAACTGTTTGTCATCAGTTAAGAAAACCTAATTGCAGCTGGACATTCTGCTTTATGGTACTAAATAGAGAAGATAACAAGACTTACTAGCTGAACAAACTTGTTCACTTCATACGTCTTTATTTTCTTTTCTAGCTAGGTATATGATGCACATGTTTCACCAACAACAAATGAGATTCCTTCACAAGTGACCATGACTGAAGTGGGTGTGGCTTTGCATTTTTGAGGCGTGGTTTGGTTTGCCAGACCCATAGCTGCAAAATAATTGGTCCAGTTACCAGGCCTATAGCACTGCCAACTTTAAACCAGTCATTAAATTTAGTAAGCACCAACACGTTTCAAAAAAGGACAAAGTCTATAAACTATCTATGCTTATAAATACAGGGAGTTTCTTGTACTCCGCTACATCATTAGCTTGAAAAAACAGTGCCCCTTTCTCCTTACAGCTAGAGAGTTACTCTTCCCTTGTATTAAAGCCGTCAAGATGACTAAATATTGGCTTTGTAGACATCCTTGTTACCAATGTGATAGCTGTTACTCGTTCTTAATATGGATTACACAAGTTTTCTTATTTAAGACGCACAATCTGGTCCACCTACTGGAATTTTAATACAATATTGCAAGTTAGCCAATTTATACCGTTATTCTAATTTAACGAATATTTCGAATTTACAAATTACAAGACGAAGAGCTTGAAGTAAATTTTGCATTTAAATATCTTCTCAAGTAGAAACTTTTAATATAATGATGTATAAAAAAGGACTCCACCTTACCCCAGAGAAAGTGTGCGCCATTATGGAGGGTCCCACCCCAAGGAACCGAAATCCTTATAAGACTCCTCTATTTTTACACAAGTTTTTTCTAAGTTTATCGTCCAAAATGAATCCTTTGTCTTCTGTTACAGAAACGTCATCCAAAACAGTAAGCATCTCAGGAGGTTATTTATTTCATTAAGCTAAAGAATTACTCAACATCTCTATTGTTGATATTGATCCAAAGAAGAATTGTTCTCTCATATGATGCTCCTTCTCATGGTCTGGGGGATATTCTCTGTCACATCTCTGATGATGGTTCAGAACAGTCGATTGGTTTCACATCTTACACCCTAGCTCCAACTGAAAAAAATATTCTCAGTTAGACAAAGAACATGGATTGTCTTTGGATCTAAATTATTCCATCAATATCTCTATGACCGACCATTCATATTGTTGACTGACCAAAAAAAAAATCATTCTTCTGTTAAATGAAACAAAAGCAGTTCCCAATATGACTTCTGTATGTCTTCAATGATGTATTGTTGATGCAATTAAGTTGTCTGTCCACTGTAACTTTACCATGTGCACAATATTATTATTCAATCTATTTGAAACCTTTCCTGTCACCCCTGGTCATATTAAACCATATACTATTCTGTTTCTTATGGTTTGCTTCTATCAGGTATACACAAAGACCTAGTACCACTATATATTCTTAAAAAATGGCTATTTCTTCTGACATTTCATATTATTGTCCATCCAAAAGCTCATAATTTCTTGATGAATCAGTTTCAAAATTCCCTAATTAATGAGTTAAATTATACATACCCTGTTATGTCCAAAGTTAAGCTTGGATGTTTCATATGATTATCTCTCCTAATACTCATAATTCCCTCTTGAATGAGTTAGAACATACACTACCTGGTATATCCAAAATTAAGATTACAAATATATTTTATTGCTAGGTATGGACTCAGATTGTGAGTAATGGTTAAACATTGTCACGTTTGTCAGTTTCATATGAACTAGCCAGGATAGTTCACACGAGAGGTACAATTGGAGGATAGTCTATCCTCCCATTGTACCTCTACACATTTGGAAGAAGCCCTAACAGCCCGGTTCCTGCATCCATATTGATTATACAGGTCCTTTTATTGTGAAGAATGTTTCTGATTGTAATAGATGCCTACTCTAGTGGCTAGATGTTCACAAAACGACTTGATTTACCTTTCCAATAACTTTTGAAATAATATCTTCTTTCAGTACTTTCATAAAGAGATTGTTTTAGCAAAGAACACATAACATACTTGTACACAGTGTACTTGTAGTAATATGTTATATTATGACATTTGTAACTCATATATAGTTAATAACAACCTTTTATTATTATATGAGGTTTCATCATCATTAATTCAGACTTGCTTTTACAATATATTTCACATGTATTAGTAGTCTTTCCTAAACATGTTAGTTTTGTTGCTGATAATGTAGTGTTTGCTGAATGTACTACATTGACATGACATGATATGAGCTACTAATAATAGTTATAAGAGAGAGAATAAACAACATGAACCTCCACTGATATTGACCACATGTTATGATAGTATTTGTATATGTACAATGTATAGCATACTGTTAGTTATCTAGTATTAACTTTATATATCTTCTTTTTCAGTATAGGACAACAGCATTACACCATGCATCTAATGCTGAAATAGCAGAAATGCTAATTAAAAATAAGTCCAATATACATGCACTTAATATGGTTAGTGTTTAATATTGTAATTTAAACTTATTAGTACCTCATATTATGATAATAATTTAGTACAAACTTAATTATGATCATCTTATAAAACAAGTTACTTGTTTTAGTTTATATGTTTAGTGGTTGATATTGTCAAGTTTATATTTCAATGTTATTATGTTTGTGTTTGTCTGTTACATAATACCGTAGTTCCCCGAGCAAGCGCCCACCTCTATGCAAGCATCCACCCCCCTATTTATGTCCTTAAATGAAAATGTCAATTCCCCATGCAAGTACCCACTCCCATCCCACCCTCTTAGATTTGTTGTCTTGTTGTCATCATTCTAACACTATATAAACAGAACTCCTTAAAACATTCATGATTTTAAAGTTATGATGGAGATTACATTCCAATATATGTTTAAGCTGTAAGTAATATGAAGTAATTAACATAAAATATAAGGGAATACATGAATTTTCACAGAAACAAGCACAGTGTACACTTAAATTATATATAAAGAGTCTGTGTTGACAAGTCATGTGACAAATATGGTATTCCAAGTACTGCATATTTCTGTGTGGGTTGAGTCAACAAGTCCTGTTTTACAATGTTAGATTGTTATGTAATAGTTACTCTAGTAACCCAACCAACCTGTACAGAGTCCATTTTGACAAAGAAATAATATAACAAAACTTCTATATGCTAAGTTATAGATTCCAATACTTGGTAATGTTTTTACACTCAGTCTATAAGTATGATGTACCAGTGGTTTGTAATGTATGCTGTACTATCTTCATTGTTGTCATCAGATAATAAAAGCTAACTATGAGAGTACTAAGTCAAAAGTCTAATCAATGTCATTGTTTGATGGCTGGTACATGTTGTTAATAGAGTCTTCTTACTTCCCTAATCAATAAGTCTTTATATGATATAATTTCCTTAATAATTATTTATACTATATATCAGCAATACATACTGTGAATAATAAATGAACCTACTTAAAACTGACTGAGAAATTAAATGTTGCCAATAACAACCAGCCATCAAATTAGGGCTTTATATAGAATGTGATCTCTGATAATAAGATATGTACTTTACATTACTATCATGAGAGTATATATTATTTGTTCATGTTTTCTACACAAAAGTCTTACCACATTAGTCCCAGCTTACTCCTTGATTACCTCAAGAATACAGTCATGGTTTGTAGAGTACATCCTTTTGATTAATAAGTATTAAAGCTATAAAAGTTGTGAAATTTTCATTTATCTACTGTTCTAATCACAAAACATGAAAATATGAATTTATCCACAATATGATCTATCATCAAGTACAAGCAAGCATGTGTTGCAAACAAATTATTTCTTGTACACATTGCCAAGATTTTTCTATAAACCAAGCTTCCACTAACATAACATTGTTTTAATAAATTTATTACTATTATTATCAACAAGAATAAATCAAATAACAAACAAAATTCAACAATCTACAACTTTTTATAATTTTTATAATATATGTTATGCAAGTCATGTAGATCACTTGTCCTATAGCCTCATAGTCTATTTGAAGTGCCTTAGCTTGTACAGACAAGTATGATATTGCATACTTGAGTATACTTTAACATTTAATTGTCAGGTTTGTTGCATAAAATTTAAACATGCATTTTTGCTTACATAGTGTTATGTGGAGTAAAAGTGAACTATCAATAGAATGAATGTAATGAAATGATGTCAACAATGACATTATTAGATATTGTAGGTTGCCTGATATATAACGATAATAATTAGTCCTCCTTTTCATTTAACAGCTGATATTGTGTATACTTAATTCAGACATTGCACATGTATTGGGTTTTTGCGTGTACTTGTATGCACTTGTATTTTAAAAACCAAACTGTGTATGTACTTGCATGTATTATTAAATCTCCATGTATGTACTTGTAGTTTGCATTTCTGAAAACCATGTATTTAATCATTTCATGTATAATGTATTCATATCATTTCATGTGTCATGTATTATAATTAAATCATAATTAAACACATCATTTAATAAAGACGAGTTTTTCCAGTTTTTCAGAAGTAACAACCACATGAATATTCTCAGTTTCACTGCTAGAAGGTAATAATGAAGTAGTACTATGTAATACCGGCTAGAGAGAACACGAGTGAGAACATCTCCAGACTGAAGCCATTTTCTTCACGTAGCCACGCCCATAATTAATTGCCATGAATATCATATCATCTACTTTATTCTCTCCGTGTATGTACATGTATGCATTTGAAACCAGCATTACTGTGTAAATACATGTGTATTGTGTATACACGTGCAATGTCTGACTTAATTCCTATCATATTTAGCTATTATACAGCTATTGTATTATACTAGTTATAACTTGTTAATAATCTAAATTTTACGAAACATGTACTTAGCAAATCATTTACTGTCATATATTGTATTATGAGACTATATTGTAAATCTATAGGTAAAAGATATGTGACATAATATGACAAACATTATAATTTCTAAACATATCATAGCTAGTTATCATGAATACTACTGCTGACATCACATAAAGTATCAAGGTCTCTATACACATTAGTTTAAAAACATTGCATTATTTTACCTACCCTTTATAATGTACCATTAGTTATAGCTATATATTATTAAGTGAATTGATCATAAATATTGACATCAACTTTATATAGATCAATGATACTCCCCTTCATTGGGCTGCTTACTATGGCCACAATGATGTAGCTGATGTACTAATAAAGTCTGGTGCATCACTGGATGCCATTAACATTGTAAGTGTCTTCATTATTAAACATGTTGTCATTATTATACATGACTGTATTTTGTATGTAATGTTGTTATTAATTCATGTAATTATGTAGTTATTTGTGGTTTTGTCACCTCATATAACATTATATATGGATTACACAAGACATAAAGTCAAAATCATTCTAAATTATTGAGCATGTGTAAAACAAAACCACACACAACATATATGTGACATACCTTCCACTTTAACCAATACATAACTAGAATACATTGCAACATTAATAAGAATTGTTGTGGATGATTATAAACTTTTGAGCATGGAGCTTTCTACGGTATCATAGGCATCAATTGATTCTATGAGAAAACAGTATTCATGATGATTATGAACTTGTTGAGGATAGCGAAGGTCGCTGGAATTCTGTACAGTATCAACTGATTTCATGAGAAACAGTATTGTCAACTTCTTTATATTTCTCTAGTAACAACTTAACTTTACCTTTGCATGAAGTACACCAAACTTTAAAGGCAAAGTCTATAGATCCGATAATCAGACTCGTTATTTTCCAACAATTAGTCTGGCAATCGAAACCACGCCTCCAAAAGTAAAACCACACCCACTCAATAAACATTTCTAATAATAAATGAACTGTAATCATAGATACTGCAATGAAGTTTCACAACTTATCAGTAATCATATAGCAAGTTCAACAGTACCATATCTTTCATTTTGGAGGACCTTTCAAACTAAGTCAATGGAAATGAAAACATGTCAAGCATGAGTCACAAACAATGGAATCGTCCATATTATCATCAATTAGATTCCTACGGAAGCCGAAGGCGGACATCCAATTCTATTTCGAATTTCATATACTCTGCTTTGAAGTTTGCTGACCATATCCAATTCTACTTTGCAGCTTTCCAAAAATATTCCAATTCCAACTCTATTTTCTATCCTTCGATGGAATATTTAACAGCTAAAATCCTATAGCCCCACCCTAACCGGAAACGATGTCGCTTCGCTCCATTCTAAGAGACAGCTTGCCGTGCTCGCGCTCCGCGTTTTCCTTCAATGAGCGATGGAAAGTATAATTGGAATTGGATGTCCGCCTTCGGCTTCCGTAGATTCCTGCACTGATCACAGTACCAAATAGGATGACTCTTGCCTATCAGGAGAATAATATTTCCTATAGCTTTCAATGCATACATTTTCATCTAAACAGGAGCAGGAAATTGTCTCTGGACGGACCTCAACATTGTCTTCATTAATAAGAGAACCTTTAATTACAGAATCAACAACATTGTATCAACAAACCACTTCAAAATAACTAAGAAGTTTAATGATAAGTATGCTGTGTAATGAAGTACTTACTTTTTCTTTTTCAGTGAGCATTTTCTTCATAAAAGGTACAGGCTTGCCATGATTCTGACATTTCCTTGGTAGACCTACGACAGTTAACCTTTGGCCTTCCATGCTTCTTCAGTCTTGGTGGAATCTTGATTGTAGCCAAACCTGTATGTGTTACCATTATCTTCCTTAAGTAAAAGCACCTCTTACCATTTAAGCATTCATTAGCATCAAAGCTGTCTGATCCATCTTGTACATGTATTTCTCCAATTGTCCCTTTCTCCTACACACATTTGTTAGTACAGATAAAATTCAAAACTGTCCTTACCCATGACTACTTCCTGTTTGTCTTCAGATCGATCTCCAGAAATTACTTAATCATCTTTGCAATCATTATCACATTCACTACCATCTACATACATATACATGACTTTACAGTAAACACAAAATACTATGGCTACACATAGTACCTTCTGTGTGCTCAACACATTTCCCTGCTTTCCAGTTGTCACAAATACGTACAAAAACAGAGTAACGCTCTTCACACTGACTCATACCAACTTGAGAACCCAGTGAACAAATTTCCTGACACAAGGACATCATTTTGCGGAATTTCTGATGCTGAGACAAGACAAATTTAACTGGTTTTGAAAAAAAAATGGTGATCTACACAACAATTAAAATATGACATGATTTTTTTTTATTATGTACCTGGAAATATGTGTCAAGACCAAGTTCTCCTTTCTCTTCAAAGGTTTTCTTGCGTAAGACACAAACGTTTCACCAACACCAAACAACATTCCTTCATAAGTGGCTATGATTGATGTGGGTGTGGTTTTACGTTTATGAGGCGTAGTTTGGTTTGCCGGACCAATAGCTACAAAGTAACGGGTCCTGTTACTGAACCTATAGTCGCTGCCAACTTTAAACGAGTGACTAAATTTAGCAACCACCAACAATTATAGAATTATAGAATCTATTGAAAGTGTCTTACTTTCCCAATCCTGCTCAACTTACTTTTACCAATTACAGAAATGTCAACGTGCCGTGATTCATTTGATCAATAAAACTTGTTACTTGAATTGTGGTCATGGCAATGAAACAAATGTCGATTCATGCTGGAACTCGTTTTCCAATACCAAAGCATATGCTATCACTTGCATCAATCCAAGAAACTCTGATAAATACCCAAAAAGTGTGACATATTTTTTTATAACTGATTCTACAGCTACTCAAGTAACAATATTTGACAACCAAGATACAATTGGAAGTACCAAAGTATTGAATAAATGACAATCTCAGATGACAATTATCTTGTTATATTTACCAAATACAATGTGAACAATCTCAAAGTTTAGATCTAATGAGTACAATCAACCAACTGGTGTATATTATATACTTGGTGCTACATTGGTGTAGTTTTGACAGCTCTCAACACAGGCTGGTACTATTGTAAGAGGGAATAGGGAGTTGTAGATACAATATTATAAAACATAGTTCATCAAAAATATTATAACAATGCTAAGCATCAATGTTATCAGATTTATACCTGTAATCAATTATTTATCTGCTGGTAAGTACAACAGGCTTTTTGTTGTGTTATTTGTAAAGCCTGTTTATCTTGCTAACAGCTTCAACTGAATCAACAATAATCCACAAATAGAGAATTAGTTATCTACTCTAATACTTCTTGCTGAGTACAATTGTTAAGCAACCTTCAGGCAAATTTTTTTCTGATAGAGCATTCCAATTGGGCCCAGTTAATAGGGCTTCTTCGTACACTTATTAACTAATAGACATGTTGCCCCTTTCATCTATACATTTCAGCACCTACAAGGTTATTCTCAATGCTCAACCATCAGTTAACTACATCACATACCAGTGGAACACTGAAAATGCTAATGGTTTTAACAACTTTCCTCCATGATCTTAAATTTCTACTGACATCATACAGGAAAATTCTGACCCAACTCCCTTTACACTTCTAATATAGGCCAATCTATTCCTGCCAGCAGTGGTACAACTCAACAGCAATATTGGTTGCACATTATATATTATTCAAACCAACTTGGAATGGCATGCCAGAGTAAGTGAGAAGGCAGAGAGGGTACTTATAAACCTTGTCCACAAAATATTATATATAACAAGTATATAGGTGAAGAAAACTGTGGGGATCAGCTCCATGGCCATTACAGTTGTAAAATCAAATCACTCAAGTTATATAAATATAATATAGTCTTCATTCTGTTCAATGTTACCATCATGAATACACATTTTACATTTTACACAACACTATCACAACCAGCAACATTTAAAACATAAAAGAGTTCTATGTTCAGCTAGCAAAAGAGTTGATAGGTAACTATTGTAGTTGACTAAGATATGGTGACAATTGAAGACCTATTCATCAACTATCTCTTCATCATTTCCTATGAGGATAAGAGATGACAACAACAAGTTGAAAATAGGTCAATACTCTTACCACAATGCAGTTCACCACACTCATGTTGATGGTTCCTGTCGCTTCCTGGTATTATAGAGAGTGTGATGTTTGGCTTTTTCACACTGGTGATGCTAAAGATTGCTTCCTAATGTGGCACACAAAACAATACCAGTAATATTTGCACAATATAAATATACCTTTCATCTATAAGTATCTATTCATACAATATCTCATATCTCATAAAATCTGTATGTATTATATACATCAGTCCACTAATGATCATATATAGTTTCCTATAATCACATTGTAACATTTACTAAACTTAACATAAAAAATAAAAATTGCCAATGGCTACAACAATCACGAGCAATTGTCACTATTGTACTGCTTAGTAATACTCTATAGTTCAAAAACTTACGTTACTTCGAGTGTTACTGGCTTTAAAAAGACATAGCAATGTCTTCAGTAGTTTGTATAGCTTCAGATTCAGCGACCCACTTGCTTTAGCTTGGTGTATGAAAAATTGCTTTACTCGCGGCTATTATATCTCCGTCGTAGTAATGTCTACAGCCAACTTTCAAGATATAGATATCTACTTCTCGAACTCATCTTCATTCTGAACGAAGCTTCTCTATACCAATCTGCCTAGTTCTTTCAGTAAAACTCAATCTTTGCAGGTCAACCTTAAAGGTCATTTTCTAATTTTTCTTGAAATAAATTTCGCTGTCACGTGCATTTGCTGTTTAATAGAATTTCACGTATAATCGGTTAATCAAGTGGAAGGACAACAAAGACATTGCAAGGACACTATCACTCAAAGCTGTCAATTTTAATGGAAAGATTCAAGTTCAATATCATGTCGTCAACAAGGAGAGTAGTTGATGTTGATGAAGAGTAAATTTCTACATTTGTCGCAGCACTAAGGCAGCTTATGGAATTTTGTGACACAGTTCAATGGGATATTTGAATGTTGCAACAACGTCTATGGGCTAAAGCTAATCTTACCTTTTTGTACTGGATACAGCTCAAGATAAAGATACCACTGGTCTCTAAGGACCACTGTCTCCATTCCCTGTTACTGTTGTAAGCAAAAATGTCTCTGCTCCTAAAACTTCACATTCACCTACATAAAACTGTTATCCTCAAGGTAACAAATCAAATCAAGTTGTGTATAAAGAACGTATTGATAACATGGTTCTATCAGAGCTATCCTCCATCATATTTCTGTAAGAACACTTTCCTACAAGTTGTGATTAAAAATAAAAACAGATAGAGAAGGCAACTACTCAAGCCTACAAAAGGAAGTCTGGCCATTATTTGAAGAATCAGAAGGAGTTCTAGCCATTACCTGAGGTATTGAATGTTTATTCTCTACATTTAATGTAACTACTCATACTAAAGAAGGATGTCTGGCCTTTATCTGGGGAATCCAAGCTCATTCTTTACCTTGAACTCAACTACTCAAGCCTAGAAAAGGAAGTCTGGACATTATTTGGAGAATCAAAAGTTTATTTCGTACTTCAAAAATACTACTCAACCCTTGAGAAGGAAATCTGGCAATTTTCTTGGGAATCGGAAGTACATTTTCTACCTCTAAAACAACAATTCCACCCTTCAATATCAAAAGTTCCTTTTTTACCTTGAATGCAACTACTCAACCCTAGAAGAAAGTCAGGATTTTCTTGGGAATCAGAAGTACATTTCTACCTCTAACACAACAACTCAACCCTTCAATGTCCAAAATTCATTCTTTGCCTCAAATGCAACTACTCAACCCTAGAAGGAAGTCTGGCCATTAGCTGGAGAATCAAAAGTTCAGTCTCTACCTCTAACTCAACTACTAAACCCTAAAGAAAGAAGTCTAGCCATTATCTAATCAAAATTCATTTAGTACTTTGAAAATACTACTCAGCCCTAAAGAAGGAAATCTGGCCATTACCTGGGGAATCAAAGTTCAATCTCTACCTCTAACGCAACTACTCAACTCTAGAAGGAATTCTGGCCTTTATCTGGGGAATCAAAAGTTCATTCTGTACCTCAAACTCACTACTCAACCCTGGAGAAGGTATTTTGGCCAATTACTGAGGACACTAGAGAAGGAAGTCTGGCCATTAACCTAGATAAAGAAGCCTGGCCATTTTCTGGAGAAATTAAAGTTCAAAACTCTGTACCTCGAACATAATTACTCAAACCTAGAGAAAAAAATCTGGCTATTACCCATGATAAGGAAGTCTTGCCTTTTTTCTGGGGAATGAAATGTTTATTCTCTACCTGGAATGCAAATACTCAATCCTAGATAAGGAAGTCTAGCCATTTTCTGTGGAATAAAAATTTAATTCTTTTCCTCGAATACAACTACTCAACTCTAGATAAAGAATTCTTGCCATTTTTGGGGGACCCTGGAGAGGGACGTCTGTCAATTAGCCTATAGAAGGAAGTCTGGTCATTTTGTGGATAATCAAAAGTTCATTCTTTACCTCAAACGCAATTACTCAACCATAGAGAAGAACGTCTGGCCATTATCTAGGCAATCAATAGTTCATTTTTTACCTCGAACGCAACTACTCAATCCTAGATAAGGAAGTCTGGCCAATTGTCTAAAGAATTTAAAGTTCATTCTCTACCTCTAACACACTACTCAACCCTAGAGAAGGAATTCTGGCCATTTACTGGGGACACTAGAGAAGGAAGTCTGCCCATAAACCTCGATAAATAAGTCTGGCCATTTTTCTGGGCAATCATAGTTCATTCTGTACCTTAAACACAATTACTCAAACTTAGAAAAACAAATCTGGCCATTACTTGTGATAAGGAAGTCTTGCCCTTTTCTGGGGTATGAAACGTTCATTCTATACCTCGAATGCAAATACTCAATCCTAGAGAAGGAAGTCCATGCCATTTTCTGGGGAATCAAAATTTAATTCTTTTCCTTGAACACAACTACTCAACCATAGATAAAGAATTCTGGCCATTTTCTGGGGACCCTGGAGAGGGAAGTCTGGCCATTGTCTAAAAAATTAAAAGTTCATTCTCTACCTCAAACACTCTACTCAACCCTAGATAAGAAATTCTGGCCATTTACTGGGGACACTAGAGAAGGAAGTCTGGCCAATAACCTTGATAAAGAAGTCTGGCCATTTTTCTGTTGAATCAAAGTTCATTCTGTACCTCGAACACAATTACTCAATCCTAGAGAAAAAAATCTGGCCATTACCCGTGATAAGGATGTCTTGAATTTTTCTGGGGAATAAAACATTCATTCCCTACCTTGAACACAAATACTCAACCCTAGATAAAGAATTCTGGCAATTTTCTGGGGACCCTGGAGAACCAAGTCTGGCCACTGTCTAAAGAATTAAAACTTCATTCTCTACTAGTCAACCCTAGAAAGAAATTCTGGCCATTTACTGGGGACACTAGAGAAGGAAGTCTGGCCATTAACCTAGATAAGGAAGTCTGGCCATTTTTCTGTTGAATCAAAGTTCATTCTGTACCTCGAACACAATTACTCAATCCTAGAGAAGAACATCTGGCCATTATATGGGCAATCAAAAGTTCATTCTTTACCTTGAACACAATTACTCAACCCTAGATAAGGAAGTCTTGCCATTTTCTGTGGACCCTAAAGAAGGAAGTCTGACCATTACCCATGAAAAGGAAGTGTTGCCTTTTTGGGGGGAATGAAACTTTCATTCTCTACCTCGAACACAAAAACTCAATGAGAAGGAAGTTTTGCATTTTCTAGGGAATCAAAAGTTCATTCTTTTCCTCGAAGAGAGTGCTCTACCCTAGAGAATGAAACTGGCAATTATCAATGGAATCAAAAGTTCTTTCTCTACTTCAGTCTTGTAGATCACTTGCCTATAGCCTCATAGTCTATTTGAAGTGCCTTTCCTTGTTCAGACAAGTGTTATATTGCATACTTGACTATACTTAAACATTTACTTGTCAGTTTTGTATTTTATATTAAGACAAGTATATCATATGATGAAGTAGTACATACAGAAACAAACAATGTCTCAAAAATTAAAAAAAAACTTTTATAAAAATAATATCAAAATTCTTTGTGTCCCTTTTGACTCTTCATTAGTCATATCTATGTCAATGACAATTATAGTACTATTATAAAACAATCAAGTACTCACTGTTGATTGTTTACACTAGTCTGTTATACAAATAAACAATTAACAACAAATTTTAATGGGCATAATAGAAAAAAATATTATCATGAATACCACTGCTGACAACACATAGAGTATTAACCTGTATATATACATTAGCGAAATGATATTGAGTTATTTTACCTATCCTTTATAATGTATCATTAGATGTAGCTGTATATTATAAAGTTAATTGATCATAAATACTGACATATATTTTATGTAGGGCAAGAGAACTCCTCTTCACTTGGCTGCTAGATGGGGCAATTCTAAAACAGCTCATGTACTTATTAAAGCTGGTGCATCACTGGGTCCTATTGATAAAGTAAGTATTTCCATTATTTAAATATGTTGTTATTATTATTCATAACTGTATTTTGTATGTAATGTTGTTATCAATACATGTAATTATGTAGATATTTGTGGTTTAATCATCTCCTATAAGTTGTTATTTGAACACTCCTAAAATAACTACACAGATGAAAGTGATTATTGTAGTAGCTAATATTATCACAAGATGACATAATGCCTACAAAAACTAATGTGCCAATTTATTCCCTTAGAAGGTGATGCCTACTTTAATTACTTTACTAGTAAGTCAGCTGAATATTGGGAGAACTTTCACAGATTTTCTATCCATAGATCAAATTGAGTTTGGTTGCAATAGATAGACAAGTAGTACCTTAATTTATTATAAACATTTGAAGCAAGCCTTAGCAATTACAGTTAGGCAAAATTTACAGTATAGGCTGTGTCACAGATTTTTAACATCAGGATATTCCTAATGATTATTGTTTATACGTATTCGTCACATCTGCCAACTAAGGGATATAATTGAAATATGTTTGCTAGTGTCTGATATTATAAGGAAATCATTGCTTCAATGTGTAGTATAGTGCTAATGTGTTTATAATTGTGTATCTACTTGTTGTTTTATCATCTAACATTGATTGTTTTATCATGTAAGCAATATTAACAAACTAAAAACAAGAAATAATCTATCAACTTTGATTATTAACTGTGTTTATAATATAATCATTATTACATCAGTTGTTTGTTTAGCTGAAGTCTCTTTACTGTAGTTATATAGGTCTTGGTAAAATCAAGCAATTAATCATAAAGAGTTATTTGTGATACTTTTAGTGCTTTTTATGTCTCTAACAATCAGTGATATAGTAGACTATGTTATCATTATAGAGTGTGCTTTAACAATGCTATGAACTTAAACACTGGTTGTCTGCTGGTATTACGAAATTTGTAGTTTTTGACTTCAACTTCCTGATAATCACAGAGACAGTAAGTAGCATTGAGTTCTAAAAGATGCAAAAGCCTTGAGTAGCAGATATGCAAATCTAAGTAAAAAGATAAAACAATGACAACATACCACTTGAGCTCTGTCTATTTGTTTATGTACATTCAACTACTACCTACTACTACAAGATATGAGGTGCTAGTAATACCAGATATAAGCTAGAATGATATTAGCTAACATATCTCACAGTATAAACCACATGTCTGTATTTACTATAATCCTAGCACTAACTATAATTATAGTCATTGTCATCACTATGTTTATTCCCTGATGTAAGTTAAACAGTTTGACATTGTAAGTGATAATGTAGTGAATATACTAGGATACTGTTTATTACTTGTAGAACTATGCTCTGGTTTACATTGAGAGAATAATTAGACTTGTATAATAGATTCTTCTGATTGTTAGTGACTTCTTACAACATGACATATGAGTGAATCTTTACAAACTACTGCTTGTATTAATCCTAAATATTATATAACTGTACTGGCATCTTTGTTGTGATGATAATCTATTTCTCCTGCCAGTAGTCAGTATAATCAACAGTAGACATCAGTTACCAAGTAGTTCACTCAGTATTGTCACAAGCAGATATTTTCTGTAATAATTTAATTTATTTTATGGTGCACTTCTCTGTAGCATTATAATTTTATACATTTCTAAAATTTTATATAACTATACTGACATCTTTGTTGTGATGATATTTGATTTTTATGGCCAGTAGTCAGCATTATCAACTGTAAACATCACTGACAAAGTAGTTTACTCAGTATTGTCACAACCAGAAATTCAGCCTGCTAATTCAAGTTATTCTTTGTCATACTACTTTGTACCATTATACTTTTATACATTCTTGTAAATAGCTTACATAGACTTTTTAATCTACAATAAATCATGCACCTACCTGAAGACTAGTGTTTTATAGTATATATGTAAAAAAAGTATGTATTACATTTTGTCAATATATTTTTGATACATTTCCCACTAATCAAGCTCTACCATGAGACATGTTTATTATAGATATTTTAATAACAAATATAACAGATATCATCAATGTTGAATTAATATATTAATATACAGTGGTTATTACAATGATAACAAATAGTATAGACCATAATATGTTGGACAATTGTAATAATATGACTTGAAGAACATAAATGTTAGCATTATATCAAATTTAGTGTATTCCCTACATTTTCTTTTATTACATAATTATGGTAATGATTATCTTATAATACTGTAATACAATGTCTATAAGAACATTTCTTTAAGTTTAGCTAATCGTCATCAAAAGATGGATGTGTTATGAATTACTAGCAGGTACACTTTTACATATTCCTGAATGTGGTCCAGCTAGAAGTGGAAATAGTTTAAATCTAGTAAAAGATGAACCAAAAAATATTTACAACTGTTTAATTTGTGTCGTACCAAATTTTAGCTTGGATTGCACAATTTTCAGGCCAACATAGCTACATAAAAATGGCATTATGTACCAAAACAACAATGCCTATCTTATCATAAGTACAGATAGATTAGATTCTTTATTTTGTCATACGAAGTCATAAACTAGCAGATGGTTTGATTTATATTTATCTAAGACACTTTGTTATGTAACATAATATTGTTGTTCACCATTTACAAATTTGTTTTAATAACTGGATTACATTGTTATTTTGATGAAACAAACCTTGACTATTTGTAGCTACAGTCAGTCAACATGGTAGCTTCAACAAACTTGATTACATTAAGCAATTTAAGTTAAAGTAACCCCAGAGCGTCAATTCAATTACATGTAGGTGAAATTAACCAATTTGTAATGTAGTCAATACAACCATTGCAAGTAGTTTTAACCCTGTGTTTTTTGCTGTGTATAACCTGTTTATATCAAAAGTTAATACTATAAATATATGAACTGTGACTAACTAATAAACATAGTTAGAACATACTAACAACCAGGAGTATTTTGGAAAACTCAACCAACAGAAATATCACTGCACTACAACAATTATATCTTCATTGTATACTGAAACTTGTCACTATAATAAATAATACAAGTCATATCCAGTAATCTGGAGCTGAACCAAACCAATATCAGTTAAATGACTATAACGACACATAACTTTCTAAACCTTAATCTTCAACACTGATTGTATGACTAGATATTTAAGACATTTGCTATGCGTAAAAAACATTGGTCATTAATGACATATACATAACAATTAACACATGTAGAAACAACTCAAAATTGCAAAGCACAAAGGATTGTTTCTAACAATATATCAAATTCTAGAGACAGGTCTTTGTCTGGTTTTGCCTCCTTGTTTACTCATATCTGTGGTAATGACAACTAGTTATCAGTAATAATGTAAAACAACTGAATACTAACTTTTGATTAGTTAGATTAGTCTATTAAACTAAGAAACTTATTATCATCTACAAGATTGCATTGAATGAGCTTTATCTTTAGTTCATAGACTAAGGCTATACATCTTGTATGAATAATATTTCCTTGTGAAACATTTTATAACAAAACAATTAAGATATGGTCCAGTGTGTATTGCTGTAGTGGGAAATAAAGTGCTAATGTGCATGTAAGTGTGTATACAGGGATAGACTCAATTCTTGAAGTAACAATCATTAGCCAATAAGCTAGATTAAAAGTAAGTTATCTTTAATGTTCAAGGGCTTAGATATTGAAACTATTATACCATAATATGGCCACATTTCTTTATTATATTTATTCTATTATATAATTTAATTGTTTGACACTCAAAGTAGCAACAAATATAATATACTAGGGATACTGTTATTACTTAAGAGAAAATGCTCTGATATTTTACATTAAGAGAATATAGTGTGCTTGTATGATAGAATTACCTGATTGCTAGTGAGATCAATAAAGTACCATAATGGCATATCAAATAGATTTTCAAAAGTAGCCAAAATATTTGAGTCAATATTATCAGGAGCGCATGAGCGTCGCGAAGCGACTCGAAAGAACGTCAAACTCCCTTAACCAACTGTTGTAGAACATATGTCCATATATGGACATAACTGTTAAGAGTTTTGTATTTTAATATCTTCTGTGCTGCAACCTCTTAGTTAAATGTGCTTTAAAAAGATAATTTAAGAGAAGACAAGAAGATGGCCAAGTGACCTTCTGAAGACATGGAAGTCCCTGCCACATAAAAATAGCGGCTGACTCTGTCAATAGACCCACGAAAGGCTGGATAGATGGGGCATTTCAGGCTTACTGGAAGGCCAAGATGTAAGAACTTTAAAACTAAAAGAAAGCTACAATATAGCATTGTTGTATCTGTATTCAGTGTATAAAATAACTACTACATCAAGAAAGGAATTTTTGTCATGGCAAACCTGCGACTTGTATTATGGCTTTAAGAACTTATGTGCTGATTTCACTTCTGCTCATTCTGAGTGCACAATATATCTAGTACTTCTCAATTGTTGTGCAATTGAGACTTTCTTTAGCCAGATCAAGCATGCCAACAGGCCCAGGTCAAGAATGCCATATCAGGCCAATTATCATCAGTGAACTAAGCCATTCTCAGAGGTGAAGTAATAACTTGGAGAAAGTATTCATGGCAAACTGAGGCATCATCGTGGAGACTATAGAAATGCACCACTCTTTATACGAAAACCTGATTTGAAACGTAAACCATACAAGTGAAACAAGTAACTGTTCATTCCATTAATAATGTTATAAATATCAGATAGGATTAACCTTAATAGCAAAAGGAGGTTTAATAACACAAATGATTACTATACATAAATGAATCAATAATATTATAAATACATTCATTGTTCTGTCATGTACTTAGCAGTACTTATGCTACGTAGGTGTATTTTCCTTATATGGAATAATCTCTGATCGTGTTTTGACAATGGTTAGAATACAAATATAATAGCAGTTGGACACTCCTTCATGTCTTTTTGCGGTGCTCATGCGCTCCTGGTATTATCACAACCAGAAATTTTGTGTGCTCCTTTAGTTTTTATATAATACTCCTTGTAACATCAAGCTTATATACTGTATACAATCAATGTACTTTATCTGTTATACTCTGAAACATACATTGGAGACATATTAATATTTGTAAATCATATTACTTGCAACACTCCATTATGTAGTAAATAAAAATGGATTTAAAATATATGAAGAGGTCTAGCCATCAATATTATTACTTTTGTGTACATGTTATATAATCAAAATGTTTTTAAATACATATATCAATGTAGTTAACTGATAAGTTTTAAAGTAAAGACAATTACAGTATAAAATATGTGCATGTTAAATGATACCTCAACAATTGACTAGATAAATAAAGAACATAAAAAGATGTGTATTATTTTGTTATAATTATGAAGATCAAATACATCAAGTACAATATGTATTGATTGTAATTATATTAGCTAATGTGTTGACATGAATAGACAGTCAGATCAGACCTACATATTTTTTATGTATATACAAGCAAATTCTTAACAACACTCTTATATCTCCGTTCACTGTAATCCTTGCCACTATAAATATTGATGGTTTGACTTAACCAATAATAATACAGATTATATATATTATGTAGGAAATTGTTTGATACAAACTGAAAGTACTGTTTTATTCCTAACATGCTATTATAAATAGCTGTTTAGAATATGCTAGGAATGAAACATTTTTTTGTTATCTTACACTTATGCAACCTGTGTAACCATATATTGGTTAAGTCAACCATTTAATTTTCACAATGTGCAAAGATTATCATAAATTGCTTTAGATTGTAAATCAAAAGATTGTTATAACAATTATGCTTGATACTTTTAAAATATGGTGTAATGACTTTTGTATGGTAAAAAATGTTACAAAGTACTGCAGTTATTGATATTATATAGACTGCATGTGTATCTATATGTGAGGTCATAAATAATTAAAAAATACATTTATGTAGTAAACACTTTCTGTCAATGAACAAATGAAAGTATAAAATACAACTGCTTTGATATGTTACTTGTTTTTTAAAATCCTACTATGGGCTCTAACTATCTTCCATGCTAATAACATTGTAACTACATGTTATTTTAAACTGACATTCCAATATCACAAGCTTCAATGTCTAATAAAGCAACATCATCTAAATGATTATACTTATAATTCTCTTTTCATCAATGGTACTAGCTGTTGCTTTTACAATAAACTTTCTATTGAAACTTGAGTTGTTTACTTGATTTGTCATTGTAATGTGAATCAAAATTGTCTTAACACTTTTAAAAATGTTAACACATTTCATTATCCAGGATGGGAATACACCATTACATATTGCTGCATTTGAAGGACACACTGAAGTAGTTCAACTACTTATACAAAGTAGAGCAGCCCTTGATGCTCTCAATAAGGTAACAGTTTATATACAACATTGAATGTGTCTCATACAGAATGTTCACCTAATAATATTTAATACAGACTATAATACAATATACTATTATGTATTTACACATCTTATTTAATAATTATGTAATGATCATATACAATCATACACGTTCTTAATAACACACTTTTTTTAACATCAAGCAAAGTCTATACCTCTTAAACTAAATATTATTAGCATTGTGCTAGTGTATGTGCTTGTCTGTACCTACTTGTTAGATGTTTAACCAGTTGGGACTAATTAGATGAAAGCCCAAAGTCACTTACTTGGACTTTCCTAATTCTCAGTAAAATAAAAAATTCTTGACAAAATATATCAACAACTTTGGTGTGATATTAGTGTTTATGTTAGTTTCTGAAAATAACAGTAAATAGCATTTTCATACCCAATTTAGAAGAGTTGGTCCTACTAAATGACCTCTTAAAATCTTTGTATAAAGCTTGGTATAGCAAAATGTTAAACTAGTTGTATATGCAGGTGTTTGACAATTAATAACAGCATCTAAGTCTTTCTGTGATACTCATAGATCTTGTTTCTAGGAATATTTAATAATTACTATGATAAGATGGCTAGTTTAAAGTCTTGTATTTATATTATTATATGGTAAAAAGTATTATTAGAATTATATTTATATTTATAGCGAAGACAAACTCCACTTCATCTTGCATTTAAGAGAAAACAAATGGAAGTAGTAAAGTTACTACATCAATTTGGAGCTGACCTTACCATACCAGACAAGGTAAGTCATATATTGTATGTATAAATACTGAGTGTTTGCATTTTAGAAAGGAAGAATACCTATTGATCTGGCTAACGTGTCAACTCAAGCTATTAGACAATGCTTGTATTCAGGTTAGTTGAATCAAATTTGTAGTTGAAACTAGTATGCATTGTCAAAGTGCTGGGCAGCAAATGTCACTTTAGTGTTATTATTGTCTATGGAAAAGATCATTGTTTAAAATATCTCTATATGATGTTAATCTATGTGATCATAAACTATTATGCCAAATATATATATTGTAAAATATTATGTATACTTATCTTAAAAATTACCAATATGCACTACTTTAGTAGAAATTACAATGTACATATTGTTATGAAATATGTAATTAATATAAGTGTGGTATTATAATAGTACATTTATACTAATTATATATTACATAACATAATGTAATGTGTTTAATACAGAGATAATTCAATCAAATTATCTTTGTATTAAATGTATCACATCATTTTTATTATGTTATTTCTTATTATTGTTGACTTACATTTCTCTTCTACAGAATCAGCTAAATTGTTTGCACAAGCTTTAAGAGAAGGGTCTGTTTTTGTAGAAATTATCAAGTTGGTACTAATGGGTCCTCCAGGTGTAGGCAAAACCTCTTTTTTGCATTTATTTTTCAATTGGTCAGCTCCAAAGTATCATAACAGCACAGCTATTGCCAGTAGACCTATCCGTGCAATTGAGCGTGTAGTTGGAGAAAAGCATGGAAGAATTTGGGAGAGAATGGAAGGAGTTGAATTATTGAGGAAAGTAATGGAAGCATTACCAAATTTTTGGGACTCTGAAGAAGTTGATAACGAGTCTACTCCTAGCACCCCCTCTAGTGTGGATGAATGTCGCAATGTACCCACATCATTTATAGAAGCCCAACATACCGATCAACAACGTATTGCTTCTTATGAGCCTATGACCCATAAAATTGCCAATGGTGCCACTAATTTAGATCCCAAGTCTATTATTGATTCTAATGCTCCTTATTTCTCTGACCAAATACTTGACGTTTTGGCAAAAAGGAATACGTCAAAAGGCTTGCATGCGTCAACATGGATACACGTCCTTGATAGCGGAGGTCAGCCTCAATTTGCTGATGTTTCACGGGCTTTTCTTCGCGGAAATTGCCTCAATGTTATTGTCACAAAATTAAATGAGTCTCTGAGTGATAAGCCTAAGTTTTTGTACTCTGTCAATGGTCAAGTTGTACATCAGCCTAGTTTGCTTCAGATGACCAATCTTGAGCTGATAGAATACTTTGTCCGATCTATAGCATCAGCCAAGCACACAGTTGCCAAAGGTTTAGACAAAGTTGATTTTAAGCCTCTTTTTTGTATTATTGGTACGAATTATGATCGTACATATGGAATCACTACTCTGTTCAAGGAATTAGAGCCATTGCATGAAAAAAATTCTCAGCTGTTAAGTGCTTTAAAAGAGTTTCGTGATCACTTTATTTTTTATAATGAATCAGAAAACGAGTTGATCTTTCCTGTTGACAACATGTGCTGGTGGTATCGCGAACAAATATCAAAAGATATTCGCAAACGTATCACTAGTTACAAAAATGTTGCTGCTGAAGTAGAAATACCAATTCGATGGTATTTTTTTGAATTACGTCTGAAAGAAGTGGCAGAGAGAATGGATCATGGCATGGTCTCTATTAACAGATGTATGGAAGTTGGGGAAGAGTTGAAAATGAAAGCTTCTGATACAATTCTTTGCATTGAATACCTCAACTCTTTGTCTTTAGTTCTCTACTTTCCTGACATTCTTGATAACGTAATATTCACCAATCCACAGTACCTAGTCAATTTGGTTACTAGCATCATTAGAGCTTCATTTGTTGATCCTGCAAAATATAACATCTTCAAAGATTGTGCTCTATATCCAGGCTGGATTCAACAACTTCAACAAAAAGGTATTTTTGAAAGTAAATTGCTTGATGCTCTGAATAATCTTGAGTTTGTTGAGGGTTTGTTCACTAAGGATAACTTCCTTCAGTTAATGGCACATCTTTGCATTGTCAGTCCCTTAACAGAGACTACGTCAATTTCATCAACACAGCAGTATTTTATACCAGCAGTTCTTCCCAGTAGTCATATTACAGAGGAAGAAAAGAAACGTTTTATGAAAACATGCCAGCCACTCGTGCTTCAATTTGAAAACAAAGTTGTACCTCAGGTAAGTGATGTCATACATTTTATTCATAACTCTATAATTATTGTTCTGTTCTAGGGTGTTTTCCCTGCTACTGTAGTAGCTTTACTAAATAGGAAGGCTCCTCCAACCTTTACATTAGATGTTTCATCACCAAAATTCTCAAAACAACTACGCTATGGAGTGAAATTGGTATCTGATGAATTAGGGGGGTCACTTTTGCTGGTTGACTCTCTTTCTTGGATGGAGGTCTACTTTACTGGAATTCCTAGCAGTAATTGTAGTGTCATATGCCATACAATGGATGAAGCTGTATCATCCTGTGCTAATCCCCTGTCTTATGAGCCTTCTGCTCTCAAGTTTACAGTAAGTCTGTTGTGTAGACATCCTGATCACATGACAGACTGAAGTATAAAACCACATCCAGCAAAGTTGATTTACTCTAAATATGTTCAGTGCACATTAATGAGAGAATTAGAGCCTATACCACTTGATACAGAGAAAGAAGGACCTTGGTTTACTGGATACAAAGGTATGATCTGCTAAGTACAGGTATATCATTTGTTACTTTAATTATAGATCAAACATCAGCTCATCAAATCCAAATGCTTCAAGTCCCTCCCATTTTGGATACATATGGTATGAGCAATGTTTAAAAATGATATATTGTAAACATAATAACTTTATTAAGATGACAATATAGACGACTCAGAGAATATTATTTTGAAACAATGTATTATAATTGCTATTATAAATATTATGTTGATTAGAATTTTTAAAATATAGGCACTCAAGGCTCCAATTCTAGTACAAAATCTGAGATGATGAATGGTGTTCAAATTACTTTAGGTATGTTGCTGTTTATATACATACATACGTATATATATTGTTCTATCATTGTGTTTTGTCAAAAATAAAATATATCACCTTTCAGTTTTACATGACAGGTGATTTATTCACATGCTAAGACAAAACTGGAATATCTACTTGTATTCCCTTAATAGTTATATACAATGGATATTATTTTTAATATTAAAGTACTTTGTAAAATTAAACTGATGTATCGACTGCAGAGTTATATGTAAAACTCCATTGACAATTTTCTAAATATTTGATGAAGTTTTTAACTAGCATGCTTATCAACCTTTAGTATTTTGTATATCCATATGAATCTTTGTCAACTATCTTGCTGTCTTGTAACCACACTGTCTTAGGATGACAATAAATAGATTAGCTCAGACAGATAACAGGTGACATTATATATATAACTACTTGTTATTAGATGTTGTATTCATCAGCAATATGTCATTAATTTATGAATATATGTAGTTTAATTGTGATTACAATTTCTCTACATTTACAGCTAGCAAACCAGAGAAATATATTTTGTTGAGGATGCTTTCTTCTGTGACAGCAAAATGGCAAGTGATGGGAGGTCTACTTGGAGTTGACTCTAATACTATTGATGGCTTATCTTACTCTAATTTTGCTGATGAGGTGAAGATGTCAAAGATGCTACAGAGCTGGTTGGACAACGAGCCTACTCCAACAACATGGGGTAATATCATCAGTGTTGTTGAGGGTCCTCTACAAAAGAAAACACTTGCTAATGAAATGTGCAAATTACTTGGCATAGAATCAGGTCTGTTATTAACTTTTTTTTACTGTGGTAATATACATGCTACTATAAAAAAGATGTTAATCAAGTTAAACAACAAGCTTGTTATGGTAGTATGATTGTCTTAACCATCATATTATTATAATTATTATATTTATAGATGATCCTCCTAGCAGTACTTCATAATAGTTTCTACGACCACATATGCAAGGTATGTTTGGAAACTTTAGTATGTAAACAAAATAACAATAACTTAAAATGCATAATACATCAAAGAAAATTTCGTAATTGTAAATCCTAAACAATTATAATCTAACACATCCATTCTTCATTCATACATCTCAATAACTATATTCAGTATGAACTGATTTTTCATGTCACAGTGTTTCATGACATCAACATTATTAAGCCACTGATTAACAATTACTTTATTTTCTTTTTCTTCTACAGATACACATTGGAATTTGTCACATTTTGATTAAATATAAATAATAACTATCACATTGAATTAAGAGATTGTTCTTTTAACATGTTAACTATTTCTTACTTATTTTTGTTCTGTTTAATTAGTTAATTTGAATGAAATAAATAATTAATAAGTTACTTTTAATATCATTTAATTGGAAAGGCCACATTGATTATAAACAAAGTATGAAGTGAAGTAGTTGACTACTAATGTTCTTAAGTTAATTTTTTTATTTTTTTTTGAATTAATTTTTTGTCTAACCTTTTCATAAGTACATCTATATTATTATTATCCAGTATTTTTCTATTTTTTAAAATGACATCTTCTGTTATCCACTACTTTTGTCATTTTTGAATATTACACATTTACATTTTTCACATTTACTCTAGTATTTTTTCATAATTAGATTTTTGCTATCAATTATTTCTCTGTTATTTTAGTGTCACTCTTAGAATTATACAAATTACATTTGAATAAACACTTTATTAAAGTTATTAGTGTTTGGTCTTTTACATTCAATTTTTGATCAGCTGTACCTTTATACTTGATGTGATGAATAGATTAATGAATAATTTTTACTTCTCATTTTATTTTCTTATCAATAAATTATATATCCACAACTCATCGTGTATATTAAAGGTCAAGAAAAGTTTACAGACTAAGTTAGAACTATGATATTACGTCACTAATCTACATGAATAAATACATAACTTCCTAATTATATTAACCTTATTTTTAAACATTACATTGCTTACAAACACAAATATAAGCATATCTGTAGCATGTACCATAAAACAATTAATACACTTAGAATTCATTAATTAATCAATTATTAACATATCACATCTATTGATTGATTAATCTATTCAATGTCTGATTGTTTAAACTATCAAAAATTATTTCCATTATTTTCATCAATTTATGATACTTATCAACTGTCCAATATCTTTATCTGTTTCTGTACTCATTTCAATTATTCAATTTATGAAACAATTTATTAAATCCTTCATTATGTCTATAGTTGTGCAAATAGTAAGGTACATTGTTGAATAGAACAAGATAGTAATTGTAGACAATTAGTGAAAATTCTTCTTGATTTTTTGCTGGTACAAGATGTATATAATATGTTTCATAGTTGTTGTAATAGTAAGGCTATTTTTGATACATAGTGGAAAAGATCTGAACTTGCGTTAAGCATTTGCTGTAATGACTGCTGTGTTGATATCTGATAGCACCTATGGTAAACTGTTAGCAGTATTTATATACAGTTAATATACCATTAATTAACATACTTGTTACATTGTTTTGTTTATACAACAGAACCAAAGATGACTATATGGTAATATTTACATTATTGCATAAGTGTCACAAGTACCTGTGAACATGACCACTAACCATTAGAACTACAAAAATCAGGTTCAGTTAATAAATTCAATAAACATAAAAGTATAATAATACAGTAGACTATCATCAAATTTCTTTTAACTTTGGCAAAAAATTCTAAGTGTTTCTATACATGAGAAACTATGCTAGTACTGTTTGTGAATAATCACAACCCAACAGCTTTTAAAACAAATCTTTAGTGATGCTGGTAGTTAGTAATGACTTACAAACACAAGTGCATTAAGTGTTCACCGTACACTTTTATAAGAACCATTTTCTCCAACATTAAATATATTATTTTAAAGTCTCTATTACATTTGATATACTCACTAGCTAACTTTTGTATGATCATTATGTTTATCCAAACAGATTATCATTTAGTTTTTATTAATACAATCAACTATATCAGTTTATTATATATGATTTTTTATTTAATTTAAACATTCCTTTTTTGTCATATATAATTTATGACTTGTGTAAAGGTGTGTAACATCATAATTTCTATTACTTGTCTTTCTTAATTCCTTGTTTTTTCTTACCTATAGTTTGCATTTTAAACCTTTACCTTCTTTGTATATGCCTCTTAAAATAGCTTATACACTATATGAGATATATCTATTGGCATTAACAATTCTTTTGTTTGTAATAAGTATGAAGATGGATTATGCTTTCAGAAGAGAAGGCATGAGTATTAATACTATCTATGTAAATTACAAATAATAAATAAGGTTGAGGTACTCCTGAAGTGACTAGTAGTTTTTTGAACAAACATTATTAGTGATAATATATTGTACATGACCAGATAAATGAAATAGTAACAAATCAAGGCCTATCCTTTCAAATTGGAGCTGTAAAGTTGGTTGTGGTGTACTGTTGCAAGCTTTCTTTAGGTCAAAGGATACATTGCAAATTAAAGATTTGAGTCCAAAAGGTTTTTCTAATTGTATAGAATAGAAATCAGAGCTGTTGTAGTTGGTCTCTTTGGAAGAAAAGTCCATTGATTTCTTAAAATTACAATAAGCTACCACAAGTCAAGTTAAAATGCTCCATCAAAAATTATAGATAGAAAAAAATTTATCTGATGTATTTTAAAGCTAGTGCTGTGTAGCTATTTGCAAAGAATTAACTACTGGAATAAATGTTTAGATATATACATATATAATTGACAGTTACTTTAAATATTTTACTATAAAGTTTTCAAGTCATAAAATAACTCATAATTAAAATTATTGTATTATAGAGACATTTGCAGCTTGATTACAACTTAGCCTTATCTGGTATATATATATATATATATATATATATATATATATATATAACATAAACTATAATATGTTTTTCAGCTGGTAATATTTGTGTCAATATATTACATATTCTAATTTCAAATGAAATTATTATAACTTAAAGTTTTAATATACGCATTTTATTGTTTTAAGAATAAAGATTTTCGACCTGTCACGACAATTATATCCTACGTAAAATTTGTTCGACCGGCTAAAATATTGCAGCAATATTTTATCCTAGGATAAAATATTGCTGCAATATTTTGTCCTACCCGCACAAAATTTATTCTAGGATAAAAAAATTTTTCCTTGTGATATTTTATCCTAGGACAATAACTTGTTTGCAATATTTTAGCCTAGGATTAAAAATGGCTTGCAATATTTTATCCTAGGATAAACAAGGCTTATTATATTTTATTCTAGAGTAATAAATGGCTTGCTATATATATTTTAAATGGCTTGCTATATTTTAGTCTTATATTTTTTATTCTATAGTAATAATATTTTAGGTTAACATGTGTGAAAGTATCATTTTGATGAAACTCAGAAGATAAAAGAGATTTTTGAACATCCAAATGTTCTAGACCTAATGATGACAGAGATTTAGAAGAATTGTCAGAGTCAAATGATGTTGGAACACAATGATTTAATGACAAAATATGTGAATTGTTGTCTAAGTAAAAAGGTGATGAAAGTACATCTGAGTGACCATTAGGATTAAAAGTTGATAAGAGATTGCTAGAATTTGGTGAATTTGGAGGTGTACGATAGACCTTCAAGTTGGTACCATGGATTCGCTTAATAATCTTACCATTCTCTACACTTTTGATTGAAAAAACCTTTACTAAAATCTTTCATAACTTCATATGGTCCTAACCATTTGTGATCCATACAGCCTCCCTTCCTCTTTTTACGTAAGAAGTTTTTTTTTCAGAACTTTAACTCCAACTTAAAATTTTAATGGAATGGAATGTTTTTGATCATATTGCTCTTGCTGTTTCTGCTGTGCTACTTCTATATTTTTCTCGCATTCTCAAGCAAGGCTTTTCTTTGAGTAGTTAGAGTATCAACAGTGACTATAACACATCCTCCTGTATAAAAGAATGTTAATTAATGAAAGGCTGAAATAACAGTATCTATACACATTATCCACTTTTAAATTGTTGTTCTCCTTTTTTATTAGTATATAGTATCAGTGAGTAAGACACTAAGTTACAGATGTGTTTGCTAGATATTCATCTAAGATTTGATTCCCTTCTTTCTTCTCTGTTTCAACATCAATTGGTATGACAGCTCTTCTACCAAACATTAGTTCAAGTGGTGTTTGCAGAGAGGATTCATGCTTGGATGTATTATATGCAAACACGCATGTTTCTAAAAATAAATCCCACTCGCCTTCTTGTCATAAGTAAACTTCACCAACATCTGTTTAAGGGTTTGATTTTATCTCTCATCTAATCCATTTACCTATTCAATTTTACACATAATAGTATATCATAAAAGACTGACTACAATACTTGTGGATGATAGGGCATTGTATAATGTTGCTTTATGCCTAGAAGTTTCATAAAATCTTTACTGAGGTGGAATCTAAACTCTCTGCCTTGGTCACTTGTCAACAATTTAGGAAGACCCATTCTCATAAAAATCTGAGGCAAATATGAATTATATAAATATATTTTTTTATAGTTTTACTATCATTAGCTTGAATAAAGTTTCAGCAACACCATTGGCACATTTGCTAGGCAAATGAATGGCCTCCACCCATTTTGTAAAATAATCTGACACAATGAGAATAAAACGATTCCCATTTCTAAATGCTGGAAATATTGGGCCTACAAAGTCAATTGCCACATGGTACCATGGAGAATATACTGGTATGGGATAAAGCTCAATGTTAGTGACAATTGGGTTTTTGTTCATCCTCTGACATTCATTACAAGTATCAACCTACATTTTTTGATATAAAACAACATCAAAATTTAAACAAACTTACCACTTCTTTGGCATCATTCCATATATCTTTCCACATAAATCGTTCTCTGATTCGTCCTACCGTTTTCTTAAGCCCCATGTGTCCAGATGTTGGATCAATGTGACAGGATTTTACAATCTTTGGTTGTTCACTTTGAGATTGCATGTACTTAAAAGTGCCAACAACAATTGAAACTTTATTTTACAAAAATTTGTCATTTTATCTGCTTCTCTTTTCCTGGTTTGTAGTACAGCTCTCCATCAACTATTACAAATTTTTCTGCCTTTTTCCTAATTATTCTTTTCCTAGTAGCACTGGCTTCATCTGGATATTTCTTCTCTGACAGTTATATTATAATTTCAGTAGATGTTGTTGATGAATGTGCTGACATTGTAGTACAAGAATGTTAGTCAATCTATTACTATTGTAGGATATTTCTTTCATTGTGATTTTTCCGTCAAGGTTACACTAGACGGGAGAGCAGTAGATACAATTGCAAAAGAGAAAATAGCTTACTTCTTTGAGATTAAATGTTGGTTTGGTTCCTATAGAAATAGTTCTAGTACCAGTGAATTCTCTTTACACAATTATCAGTCTACTAGAAGTCAATGTCAAACATGGAATCGTTCAATCTTTGTCCACAACAATTGAACACAGAGGGAGGACATCAGCTATTGGAGAGACACGAACAAAGAACACAGTTTATGCATCAAAGATCAACAAAATCATGAACATAGTGATTATTAAAAAATAACAATAATGTCATTGTTACAAAGAACTGTTAGATGACAAAAAGTACAAACAACAACCACTACATACATGTTATTAATAGACATAAAGTCATTTCAGATTTTGATCAAAACAGCTCAATGTAGCAATTCTTGTAGGCTCTGTCTTAGTCTGAAAGAAAGAAATAATATCGATACAGAAGAAATCAGAACATAATATCGTCACAAGTTATGATTGCAGAAGTTACAGCACAAGCAAGAACTTACAGTCAAAATATCTAAACGAGACACAAACAAAATAAGAGTGAAAGAGATACATATATACGCAACACGTGAGAGAGAGAGAGAAAGAGAGAGAGAGAAAGAGAGAGAGAGAAAGAGAGAGAGAGAGAGAACTCTATGCTTATAACAACTATTGTCTTGAAACATAAAGATCATTGATAGTGTGATAGAGGTTAACTCTACATAGTTATAAGTTGGCTATTGTCTGTACAAACTCATTGTGCTGCAGTAAAACATTTTTTTATAATAATAAAATACAGAATATGACATAATAATGATGTAACACTCTAATTCAATAAAATATGGTAGCTAGTCTACAACATTCCTCCACCCTCAGTACAAAATAGTGTCTGAAAAATATTATTTTGAACTGTCCTTAATATCCTTGTGTGGTATATAAGGTGGTTGAGCTTGATTATTGAACACATGACAGCAGTCTGCGGTGATGAGGGGGGTGTTGTTGATATAAGTAACATTGTTCTAGGTCTACAATAGCCACCTAACAGATCTGAAAAGAACTCAACTTCTTCCGGTCCTTCAACTGCTACTCCTTGTAGTTCTTTGGTTACAGACTTGACTGTCTGATATCCGATTCTTGAATTCCAACTGTCAGATTCAGATTAATTTAGAGTCTCATATTGATTAGTTGGCTTCCTAATTCCTGTATCCTGCTCACCCTTCTCTTTACTTTGGAAATAGATTGGGGTAAATTGATCATTTCCATAGAATGTTACTCCATCGTGTACCAATACAGGGTAGCATAAAGTTTGCACCAATGTACTCAAGCATGAGGGAATACAGACTCCTGAGTAGGTTCCATTTACTTCATTGATTACGGTGTACCACAAATCTGTAGCTCGAACTCTCACTCTCCCTTGAGATTCCAGGTTCTGGGACATCTACACCAAGCTTATTTTACATCAAGCAAGCATTGCACCACCAATGAATCTTTAGCAAGGGCAGATATTCTAGGCACAATCATCACAGGCCTAGACATGATCTTGCACAAGGCAGACAGATGGTCATCTCTCTTAGTCTGTCTCCTATATTTGGAAGACTCAGTTCTCATCCCTCTCTATGGAGATCTACTGTTACGCCCTCTTTTCCAGTGGCTCGAAAGTGTCTACCCGACATGGTCTGGTCTAGAGGTAGAAGCTTGAATCTGTTTCATGATAATGACCTGATCACTCTTCAGCAGACAAAGGCAGACTTATAGTAGCCAAAGAATGTTATTAAGGGTCTCTCACTTTTCTAAGAAGATAATTCCCACACCAGCCACCAAGTCTGATAGGGGGTTAACTCTACAAAGTTATAAGTTAGCTATTGTCTGTACAAACTAACTGTTCTGCCCTAAACATTTTCTTTTATAATAATAAAATACAGGATATGGCATATATTGATGTAGCATTCTAACTTGATTAAATATGGTAGCTAGTCTACCACAAATAGTATGTACACTATACCCTCTAAAATCTACAAGATCACTGATATATGTACTCTATATACTCATTTTTCACTTTGTTATTGCTCTCTGGATTATAATGCTTTACTTTGCACTAATCACAGATTGTTAACAACTATACTAACTTCCACCTGAATTTTTTTTGTTTAGTGGATGATTAAAATAATTTATTTTAAGTTAATTCATTATATAATAACTCTAGCTATTCACTTTTTAAGGAAGAATAGCATATAAATGAAGAGTACATAAACACTGTATTACAATTGTCAATTTGATTGTTGGACTGAAAATGATTTTATCTGTTATATAAACATTATTAAATTAGTATCAATGTTTTTAAAGTCATATTTGTTGTTTAAGGCACTATAGCAAAACAAAAAAATATATTGTATAGTCTTGTATTAGTTAATATTATAGTTAATATTGGTACAATAACTTAGCATTAGTATACTTCTTATTAGTGCTTCAATTTAATATTTACCAATGTTATGTGGCAGTTTCTAGTTGATAGGACTAATAAATTTACAGACCATTAATTGTGTTACTTTTTTATGTGGTGTGCCAAATGCTTTAACAATGTTATTACTTACAATAATTTATGTGTTTTCTGACATTGTGAACCACTTTTGTTGTGCTTTTGAAGGGATGGTTTAGAATGTCTACTAAAATACATTGAAAGAAACATTCAATTTCTTACCACACATTAATTAAAATCTCTATCAATGTAAAACATATGGTTGTTATTATAAATTTATATAGTACAACATCTTGTGTGCAGGATTCAGCTTTGATACTATACTATTCATTGTAGAGTTATTGGTTACACTTTTATCACTATCACTCATTTTCCTCTATTGATTTTAGCAAATATAGTCATCAGTCTTAGCATGGGATAATATTGAAGAGAGATGTAATTACTTTGCAAAATTCATCATTCATGCAATCAGCATAGGCTTGTTCACTTGAGGCTGCATGTATGGAAAAGTTTATCTGAATACACAAATTTTACATTTGACAACACAGTTAGCCTCTTCAATAACTTCAAATAGAGGTGCAAGTTTTAAATATTACTTACAACCTAGTTAGGTCATACCTAAACTGTTTTCACAAACTCTCAAATGACTTGTATAGTACTAAAACAATATTTTCCAAAAATATTATATGAAGTTGCAGCGGTTACTACATGTAAATATCTCTTACTTAATTGTATTGGCAGTGTCTGTTAAAATGTATTAATCATAATTGCAATTTACATGACTGTCATAATATTTTAGTGAGTATGCCTGAACTTTAATTAGATCTAGAGCTGTATCTATAAGTTGAGACACAGGTAGATAAGAGTATCATAATTGCTACAAATACTATCTCATGTGAGTGTCTTGACCATAATGAACTATTAATGGTGGACCAATTATAATAAAAATGTAACCTAATTACATGTTTAGGCAAATACATTTATTAATAATAATTTTCTTAAAAGTACTTTTATTCAAATTCACAATGACAGAGGGAGGAAAGTAACTATGTTCTATTAACGTTGAATTATTACAATTTCTCTAAAATACATTAATTACTAGAGTTCAATCTAGTATCTATTGTACAAACACTTGCATTTCATGTAGTCAAGCAATAGTGTAGTGACATTACTTTGTGCATGAACTATTAAACAATATACTGGAGTTGGATTAGCTTCATGTGTATTACAGTCAAACCTTTGAAAGAGTAACACCCTCCAAATGAAATCTTAATAAGAATGCTAGTATATGAATAATATAAGATAATTTAGCAAAATTTGCATACAAATACATTGCTTACTGAGCAATAGTTAACTATATTGATAAGCATAATGACAAAGTAACTTGTACAGAATTAATTAAGTGATGGCAATATATTTAATGTATGCCACACCTAATACTATTATAGTAATTGTAATGAGTGCAATCAAATTTATTAATTGCATTTAAAAGCAGACAGGAAAGATTTCTTAATTGTGCTAAAACAAGAACATTATTACTGAATCAGTAACCAAATGCTACACTTAATGCTGTAAACTTAATAGAAAATAGAAAATAAATAACAATAGATGAAAACAAAATAATCAATTTAGAAGTGAGAAAACTATTCTGTTTGAAATGTCATGACATAAGAAAGTTGCTCAGTGAATTGGTATCATTTGAGTCATATGATTTAATACCACATAATGTCACATTGAGTACTTCATTATGTCATGAGTTGTATCTTGAGTTAACTTTAGGCTGACCTAATAGATAAATGAATAGATGAATGGATTAACAATAGATAAATGGACAAACAGATGGATAAATGAATTAATGAATGTCTTTAAAAATAGACAAATACTAACAAGAATTAATAGACACGTGAATAGATGAAGTAGATAAATGAATAGCTTTGTAAACTGTATGTATCTTAAAAGAACTAGTACTTTCTTAGTATCAGTTGTATCACTAGTACACTGCAACTTCCTGTTATAAAACACTTATAATAGATTGATGATGAAGAGAATAATATAACATTTATGGATATGCATATAGTGTAACAAAACTTGATAACTTGAATTGTTAATTAATTTTTAATAACATTCATTAGGTGACAATGAAGCTAACTATAATGAATATTGTTAATTATTACACTACTACCACTAACTTTTCATAATAAATAGTAAGTGAAAATGGACAGATTTGCTATTAGTATACAAACATAGAGTAGTTATAAATGGATTAGGCAAACTAGGTCATTATCATATTAATTAAGGATTTAAGTAGTGGATAGATAGACTAACAATTAATGAATTTGGTTAATCAATATGCTTAGCTAAGTATGTGCTTTTATTGTTAATGATGTAGTCAATGCATCAACATTAGAATTATCAAATGTTAGCTCCTTCATTAGGTGATGGTAATAATTATGTTTAAATTATGCTTAACCTAATACATAATTATAGTAATTGTAATAAAAGATATCAAGTTTACTAATTATACTTAAATATAGATAGAAGCAAAGATTTATTAATTGCGCTAACACAAGAACATTACTACAGAATCATTAACCAAATGCTACATTTGATACTGTAAATAGAAAAGGAATAAATAACAACAGATGAAAATATAACCATTAATTAAGAAATGACTAAAGACTCTGTATGAAATAGCTTGACTAAAAAAGCTTGCTGAGTTAATTGATATCACTTGAGTCATATGGTATTCACATAATGCTGGCAACAACTGTATGACAACAAATCTGGAGTGAGAGAGAGGCATAAAGAGAAAGATAGAGAGAGAGATAGAGACTAATTAGACATAGAGAGACATGACATAATACATAACAAAAGTAGGAATTAACAAATATGGCAATGTTTATGCTGATGTATTATAAGACACTGTAATAATCACTACTTCTATATATTTAAGTTATTACATCAATTGAATATTGACAAGCTATATATAAATCATATACTTTCTTCTATTATTAACATATTATATTAATGATATATGGCTAGTGTATTTTGAGCTCTATATGTATGTTTACTGTTAAAATGATATTGTATAATTAACCAATAGTTTCTGCTAGGTATGAACAGATACTATAGCAGCTGATATGTGAGTTAAATTATGATAATAAACAAATCAACACTATTAACAGTATGGATAGTGCATCCTCTTTCATAGATTAGACTATATGATGTTTACTTCTAATAAAGTTGTGTCTGTTTTAATACACACAACATAGCAATCAACTGTAGTTAGTGTAAGGCTAAAATAATACATTAATACATTGTTATATGCAAGTGTATATATAAAAGGAAGTGTAGACATGTCACAACATTACTTTGTCTATTATCATAACTACACTCATAGTCGTATGACAGGACTTTTATCAGGACTATAGCAAATAGTCACATTATCTATATAACAATGACTTATTCATGCAATGTCATATTTCTAATAATTAATTGATTGTACACTGATGTTCCAATAAATATACAGAGGTTTTGTATCATGTAATTTGAAGGATTATAATGACACTAGTATGATCAAGGAAATCAAATCTATAATTAGTGTGGATTCAACAAAATCAGAACAAGATAGTGTCTTCACTTTTAATTTAGTTTAAAATAAAGAAAATTACACAAGACAGGAAATAAGATATATTTAGAAAATGATGGTGGCTACATCAAATATAATAACACATCAAATGAAAATAGCTAAATTGTAAGAGTAATAATTGTGATCAATGCATATATTTTGTGGGTGTGTGTTCAATAATTAGTTATCCTCATTATTATATAAAGCTACAATCTTATGTAACAATAATAACTATATTCTTGTACGTAATGATGACAGGAGATTAGAGATTAATTGGAAGGTTCTGATCAGTATTAAAATACAAGGTGTTAGTACATCTCATAATAAACAGTGACAGATTCAATTCTATTATTCTAGCACAATCATACTTCATAGACATCACTTCCTCTTCATCCTGCTCCTACTGACTGTCTTATTCAAATACCTCATTATCACCTGTCAAATGACAAAATTAAATTCTTTTAAAATAATCCATCTTTCATTAAAATATAACTATAGAATGATAGATATATCCTACAAATTATTTTGTTTCAGCTATTAAAACACCATAACAATCAAGTTAATAATGTCCATCTTTATATGTAGTACTGATGTCTTGTTAGAGCTTTCATTATCTAAGATGACAGTGTAAGAACTAGTGTGCACATTGATATATGTATCCTTTGTAATGAATGATACAGAAGGTATACTGTAGAAGTATAAGGATATTAGAATAAATTAATGAGACATCTTTTAATTTATAGAGACCTATACAGTTATTGACATATATATATATAGCTTGAAATAATGATAAATACATGATTGGTGTGTAAAGATGATACTGTAAATTAATTTCCAGAGAGTGAAAACAATTTCTGTTACAATCTCCTCTTCCAAAGAATCTAATGAAAGAATGTAATGCTATGAGACAATAATGACTATTGGCATTACTTTTATGGTTATCAAGTGCCAGACTTTACTAAGCAGCAGTTAATTATATATGATCATATAGTGTACAGTAGATAGATAGTGTGAGTGTATCACATATGGTAGTAGTTAGTAGACAGACAGTATACTCTCATCTTACTATAATTAGGTTACAGTTGATTTAGTTCATAGAGTTTTCTCATTCCAATATAGTAGTTATACTATCTAACTATGTCACCTACTTCCTGTATTATCTATAGACACCTTGATATTAGGAATAGTGGTCAGTTGAAGGAACTATGTACACTTATCCACACAACTACACTAAATATGTGGTGTTGTCAACTTTTCAAAGAAAACAATTCAAAACATTAACTTCATTCTAAACATCATCATTAACTAGAAAAAATGCATGCAATGTTAAAGAATGACTACTTTGTAAGGCAAAATTATTTTGTGTTACTTTTACTCAATGTTGTATTGTTTACTCATACATCACTATACAGTCTATAGGATAGTTTGGTTTTGAATGTATTCATTCTAAAATTATTTATAAATTTTATTTACAACCTGTACTAACAAAAAAGCCAAGAATGTAAAATTGAGAAGTCATACAAACTATAAAATGAAACTTGTGGCATAGGATGATTCTGACAGCAACCCTCTCCAACATAAATAGTTTAAGGACAGTTCAGTTAAACTATCAAGTCCAGTGTTTATACACTTCCTATGTATTGATACCAATTCATTAAGATGATGAGTGTGAATGACCCAGCCCATACCATTGATTAAATTAGAAGATAGTATTTATCATATAAGTGTTTCCTTAGTGCTTCTTGATTCCATTGATACTCTGTGATTAGATCATATGTTATATATCATACATATTATTATTATACGTAGTCAGGTACTGTTATATAGTATAATAGAATACTCTAGCGTTAACAACTGTGAGGGAGTGTTTTGTGTTTGTAATTATAAATACTGATTGCATTCCTTAGTAATAATCTAAAACTTATCCATTCCATATAAATATAAGGAAACATGTACTGATGTATATATGGTTAACTAATATATCAGACATTGGTTTAATCTGTCAAATCAGAAAATTAAATTCCTTTCAAATGATCCATCTGTCATTTAAGTATAACTATAGAATGATAGATCCATTGTATATATAATTGTGTTACAGCTAAAAACACCATTACCATCAGTTTAATATATATGATTATGTGAAGTATTCATGTCTTGTTAGAACTTTGATTATCTAAGAATATACTTAAAGAATTAGTGTCACATTGATACACATGTCATTTATAATGAATGATACTTTTAGTATATTGTAGTTAATTTTCATTTATGGAGATCTGGTTAAATAGACTTATTGACATATAATTAGAAATAATAACAAATACATAAATGTTATGTAAAGATGATACTGTTAGAATAATTATAATTGAATGAGAATATTCTGTTAAAATATCCTCTTCCAAAGAACCTAATGAAAGAATACAATGTTGTGATACAATAGTACTAATGACATTACTTTTATAGTTATCAAATAACAGACCTCACTAAGTGAATGGAAAAACCAATGTG
>OY848918.1:16455158-16515069 GCA_963693285.1 Xestospongia muta
GAGGTAATGATTTCATTCTGGCAAACTGTGTATTATAATTGTTTGGGTCATGAGATTTCTTTTGTTATTCTATCTGATTTTGTATTTTGTCTCTCTTTGTCTCTCTCTCTCTCTCTCTCTCTCTCTCTCTCTCTCTTAGCTACATTGTCAACTAATTAATGTTATTGAAATTGATTAACAACTTAAGCTATCGTGTTTGATTACACTATCTACATATCCCTAACAATACAAAGCCTTGCATCACATCACATTGTGTATGTCCATCAACTTATGAACACGGTACATACACAACACATGAATGTGATGTGTCACAATGTAAGGATAGAATTGATTTCTATCTTATTGTTCCTAGCAGTGCATTCAAGTCAATCAGATTTCAATTAACATACATTCACACATACCAATGAGTTTTATGGCAGACGAGAAAGTTATTGAGGCTGTTTATTGTTTTCATTGCTTGTAACAAGTATCTAGCCAAAGCTACAAGGATCGAAGACCAAGAGAAAACACATAAAAATAAGTGGCTAACCAGGTAACTGAAACTGAAACTCTCCTTGTTGGAGACATTGAATAAATATAGGACACACCCACCTTGTTCTTTATTTCTATTGCCTTCTTCATTATCTGTAAAGCAAAGCAAGCAGCAACACTTCAGTCTCCATTTTGCACTAATTGACTTTATAATAACGAGGTGAGTTTTTACTTGACATGAGTCTGCTGGTTTATTTGAACAATATTGGCACTATGCTATGCTACATGACACAATGCCAAGAATACAACTTGGTGCATATACAAGTGTATTTTTGTGTACCCACCTTAACTGTTACATTATTCTCTTCATCATCAATTCATTATGAGTGTTTTATTCTACAGGAAGGTATAATGCACTAGTGATACTACTGATACTAAGAAAGTAGTAGTTCTTTTAAGATATATACAATTTATAAAGGTATTGTAATCCTTTTATCTACTTCATCTATCTATGTGTATATTAGTACTTGTTACTATATGTATATTTGTGACCATAAATACAAAAATGGTACCTAATGTGTAAACAAATTTTGAACAAACACTTCTATAGATTTATTATTTATTTTGTATTTATCATTTCCAGTAAGACAATGTAATCATAAAGATCAATAATTGCGCTTGTTACCTACTGAATTTGAATAACTTCCTATTCAAGATGGCTGCATAGTAACAATTTGTATGCAAGTACTTGTTTGAAATTTGTTTGCATGTAAGATACCATTTTGATATTTGTTGCTACATTTTTATAATCAATCCATAATTCTTTTATTCGTCTTTTTGTCAATTTTTTTGTTGTTAACACTTTTATCTATCCTTTTATCTATTAGGTCCAGTACTCGAGATACAACTCACAACATAATGAAGTACTCAGTGTGACATTATGTGTAATAACCTGTTCATTTTGTGATCAATACATACCAAAGTTATGATAAACTGGACTTTTTAAAATACATAAGAACCTACATGTACTTACAATACATTTATATATTTACATGTTCATGAAATGATATAGTAATAAAACAAAGTAAATGTATTATATGTACCATATATTATAATGACCAGTGTTCATAATGGAATCATAAGATTGATTGATGTCCTTGATGATTAAGAAATCATCCATAACTTCAGTCTTGTGGTCTACTATGAAATAGAATCCCAGGAACCTTGGAATGTCATTTGGATAAAGGGTACTCTATCTGTGCAATCTTTTTTGATCTAACTAAAGCATTTGACTCAGTTCCACACCAACTCCTTCTTGATGTACTTTTTTCACTTGACATTATTCATCACCTTATGGTTTGGCTTCAAAGCTATCTCATACTTCAATCTCAGCAGGTTGTTGTTGATGGCTGTTCCTCTTCTAAGTCTACTGTCTTATCTGGCATTCCTCAAGGAACGAATCTTGGACCACTTCTCTTCTTTTGTATGTGAATGACATATTCTTTCTCCTCAACTTCATCCATCATCCTATATGCTGATGATCTCCTTCTATCGTGTCCCTTCAAATCATCCTATGAAATTTCACTTGCACAATCTAATGTTAATATTCTCTCTTCCTGGGTCAAATCTAAACACCTAACTATTATAATCGCTCAAAAACAAAATATATGGTTTTTCCTTTCACTTAGTGAGGTCTGTTACTTGATAACTATAAAAGTAATATCACTAGTCATTATTGTATCACAACATTGTATTCTTTCGTTATGTTCTTTGGATTTGAAGAGGAGATTGTAACAGAAATTGTTCTCGTTCAATTAGAATTATTCTGACAGTATCATCTTTACATAACATTCACATATTTCTTATTATTTCTAATTATATGTCAATAAGTCTATTTAACCAGATCTCCATAAATGAAAATTCATCTCATTAATCTATTATAATATACTTCTACAGTATACTAATAGTATCATTCATTATAAAGGACACATGTATCAATGTGACACTAATTCTTTAAGTATATTCTTAGATAATCAAAGTTCTAACAAGACATGAATACTTCACATAATCATATATATTAAACTGATGGTAATGGTGTTTTTAGCTGTAACACAATTATATATACAATGGATCTATCATTCTATAGATATACTTAAATGACAGATGGATCATTTGAAAGGAATTTAATTTTCTGATTTGACAGATTAAACCAATGTCTGATATATTAGTTAACAATATATACATCAGTACATGTTTCCTATGGAATGGATAAGTTTTAGATTATTACTAAGGAATGTAATCAACGTTTATAATTACAAATAAAAAACACTCCCTCAATACTGTACAGTTGTTAACACTAGAGTATTCTATTATACTATATAACAGTACCTGAGTACATATAATAATATGTATGATATATAACATATGATCTAATCACAGAGTGTCAATGGAATCAAGAAGCACTGAGGAAACACTTATATGATAAATACTATCTTCTATTTTAATCAATGGTATGGGCTGGGTCATTCACACTCATCATCTTCTTAATGAATTGGTATCAATACATAGGAAGTATGTAAACACTGGACTTGATAGTTTAACTGAACTGTCCTTAAATTATTTATGTTGGAGAAGGTTGCTGTCAGAATCATCCTATGCCACAAGTTCCATTTTAAAGTTTGTATGACTTCTCAATTTTACATTCTTGACTTTTTTGTTAGTACAGGTTGTAAATAAAATTTATAAATAATTATAGAATGAATACATTCAAAACCAAACTATCCTATAGACTGCATAGTGATGTATGAGTAAACAATACAACATTGAGTAAAAGTAATACAAAATATTTTTGCCTTACAAAGTAGTCATTCTTTAAAATTGCATACATTCTTTCTAGTTAATGATGATGTTTAGAATGGACTTAATGTTTTGAATTGTTTTCTTTAAAAAGTTGACAACACCACATATTTAATGTAGTTATGTGGAAAATGTACATAGTTCCTTCAACTGACCACTATTCCTAATATCAAGGTGTCTATAGATAATACAGGAAGTAGGTGACATAGTTAGATAGTATAACTACTATATTGGAATGAGAAAACTCTATGAACTAAATCAACTGTAACCTAATTATAGTAAGATTAGAGTATATTGTCTGTCTACTAACTACTACCATATGTGATGCACTCACACTATGTATGTACTGTACACAATATGATAATATATAATTAACAGCTGCTTAGTAAAGTCTGCCACATGATAACCATAAAAGTAATGCCAATAGTCATTATTGTCTCATAACATTACATTCTTTCATTAGATTCTTTGAAAGAGGAGATTGTAACAGAAATTCTTTTCATTCTCTGGAAATTAATATACAGTATCATCTTTATACACCAATCATGTATTTATCATTATTTCAAACTATATATATGTCAATAACTGTATAGATCTCTATAAATGAAAAGATGTCTCATTAATTTATTCTAATATCCTTATACTTCTACAGTATACCTTCTGTATCATTCATTACAAAGGATACATATATCAATGTGCACACTAGTTCTTACAATGTCATCTTAGATAATGAAAGTTCTAACAAGACATCAGTACTACATATAAAGATGGACATTATTAAGTTGATTGTTATGGTGTTTTAATACCTGAAACAAATTTGTAGGATATATCTATCATTCCATAGTTATATTTTAATGAAAGATGGATTATTTAAAAAGAATTTAATTTTGTCATTTGACATGTGATAATGAGGTATTTGAATAAGACAGTCAGTAGGAGCAGGATGAAGAGGAAGTGATGTCTATGAAGTATGATTGTGCTAGAATAATAGAATTGAATCTGTGACTGTTTATTATGAGATGTATTAACACCTTGTATTTTAATACTGATCAGAACCTTCCAATTAATCTCTAATCTCCTGTCATCATTACGTACAAGAATATAGTTATTATTGTTACATAAGATTGTAGCTTTTTATAATAATGAGGATAACTAATTATTGAACACACACCCACAAAATATATGCATTGATCACAATTATTACTCTTACAATTTAGTTATTTTCATTTGATGTGTTATTATATTTGATGTAGCCACCATCATTTTCTAAATATATCTTATTTCCTGTCCTGTGTACTTTTCTTTATTTTTTAATAAATTAAAAGTGAAGACACTATCTTGTTCTGATTTCGTTGAATCCACACTAATTATAGATTTGATTTCCTTGATCATACTAGTGTTATTATAATCCTTCAAATTACATGATACAAAACCTCTGTATATTTATTGGAACATCAGTGTACAATCAATTAATTATTAGAAATATGACATTGCATGAATCAGTCATTGTTATATAGATAATGTGACTATTTGCTATAGTCCTGATAAAAGTCCTGTCATAGCTGCTATGAGTGTAGTTATGATAATAGACAAAGTAATGTTGTGACATGTCTACACTTCATTTTATATATACACTTGTATATAACAATGTATTAATGTATTATTTTAGCCTTACATTAACTACAGTTGATTGCTATGTTGTGGGTATTAAAACAGACACAACTTTATTAGATGTAAACATCATATAGTCTAATCTATGAAAGAGGATACACTATCCATACTGTTGATAGTGTTGATTTGTTTATTATCATAATTTAACTCACATATCAGCTGCTGTGATTATTATAGTATCTGTTCATACCTAGCAGAAACTATTGGTTAATTATACAATATCATTTTAACAGTAAACATACATATAGAGCTCAAAATACACTAGCCATATATCATTAATATAATATGTTAATTATAGAAGAAAGTATATGTTTTATATATAGGTTGTCAATATTCAATTGATTTAATAACTTTAATATATAGAAGTAGTGATTATTACAGTGTCTTATAATACATCAGCATAAACATTGCCATATTTGGTAATTCCTACTTTTGTTATGTATTATGTCATGTCCCTCTATGTCTAATTAGTCTCTATCTCTCTCTATTTTTCTCTTTATGCCTCTCTCTCACTCCAGATTTGTTGTCATACAGTTGTTGCCAGCATTATGTGAATACTATATGACTCAAATGATATCAATTTACTCAGCAAGCTTTTTTAGTCAAGCTATTTCATACAGAGTCTTTAGTCATTTCTTAATTAATGGTTACGTTTTCATCTGTTGTTATTTATTCCTTTTCTATTTACAGTATCAAATATAGAATTTTGTTAATGATTCTGTAGTAATGTTCTTGTGTTAGCACAATTAATAAATCTTTGCTTCTATCTATATTTAAGTATAATTAGTAAACTTGATATCTTTTATTACAATTACTATAATTATGTATTAGGTTAAGCATAATTTAAACATAATTATACCATCACCTAATGAAGGAGCTAACATTTGATAATTCTAATGTTGATACATTGACTACATCATTAACTATAAAAGTACATACTTAGCTAAGCATTATTGATTAACCAATTCATTAATTGTTAGTCTATCTATCCACTACTTTAATCCTTTATTAATATGATAATGACCTAGTTTGCCTAATCCATTTATAACTACTCTATTTTTGCATACTAATAGCAAATTTGTCCATTTCACTTACTATTAATTATGAAAAGTTAGTGGTAGTAGTGTAATAATTAACAATATTCATTATAGTTAGCTTCATTGTCACCTAATGAATGTTATTAAAAATTAATTAACAAGTCAAGTCATCAAGTTTTGTTACCCTATATACATATCCATAAATGTTATATTATTCTCTTCATCATCAATCCATTATAGTGTTTTATAACAGGAAGTTGCAGTGTACTAGTGATACAACTGATACTAAGAAAGTACTAGTTCTTTTAAGATACATACAGTTTACAAAGCTATTCATTTATCTACTTCATCTATTCATGTGTCTATTAATACTTGTTAGTATTTGTCTATTTTTAAAGACATTCATTAATTCATTTATCCATCTATTTGACCATTTATCTATTGTTAATCCATTCATCTATTCATTTATCTATTAAGTGAGCCTAAAGTTAACTCAAGATAGAACTCATGACATAATGAAGTACTCAATGTGACATTATGTGGTATTAAATCATATGACTCAAATGATACCAATTCACTGAGCAACTTTTTTATGTCATGACATTTCAAACAGAATAATTTTCTCATTTCTAAATTGATTGTTTTGTTTTGATCTATTGTTATTTATTTTCTATTTTCTATTAATTTTACAGCATTAAGTGTAGCATTTGGTTACTGATTCAGTAATAATGTTCTTGTTTTAGCACAATTAAGAAATCTTTCCTTCTGTTTGCTAGCTTTTAAATGCAATTAATAAATTTGATTGCACTCATTACAATTACTATAATAGTATTAGGTGTAGCATACATTAAATATATTGCCATCACTTAATTAATTCTATACAAGTCACTTTGTCATTATGCTTATCAATGTAGTTAACTATTGCTCAGTAAGCAATGCATTTGTATACTGAATTATCTTACATATTCATATACTGGCATTCTTATTAAGATTTCATTTGGAGGGTGTTACTCTTTCAAAGGTTTTGACTGTAATACACATGAAGCTAATCCAGCTCCAGTATATTGTTTAATAGTCCTTGCACAAAGTAATGTCACTACACTATTGCTTGACTACATGAAATGCAAGTGTTTGTACAATACAGATACTAGATTGAACTCTAGTAATTAATGTATTTTAGAGAAATTGTAATAATTCAACGTTAATAGAACATAGTTACTTTCCTCCCTCTCTCATTGTAAATTTGAATAAAAGTAATTTTAAGAAAGTTATTATTAATAAATGTATTTGGCTAAACATGTAACTAGGTTACATTTTTATTATAATTGGTCCACCATTAATAGTTCATTATGGTCAAGACACTCACATGAGATAGTATTTGTAGCAATTATGATACTCTTATCTACCTGTGTCTCTACTTATAGATACAGCTCTAGATTTAATTAAAGTTCAGGCATACTCGTTAAATATTATGACAGTCATGTAAATTGCAATTATGATTAATACATTTTAACAGACACTGCCAATACAATTTAAGAGATATTTACATGTAGTAACTGCTGTAACTTCATATAATATTTTTGGAAAATATTGTGTTAGTACTATACAAGTCATTTGAGAGTGTGTGAAAACAGTTTAGGTATGACCTAACTAGGTTGTAAGTAATGTTTAAAACTTGTACCTCTATTTGAAGTTATTGAAGAGGTTAACTGTGTTGTCAAAAGGAAAATTTGTGTGTTCACTTAAAATTTTCCATACATGCAGCCTCAAGTGAATAAGCCTATGCTGATTGAATGATGATCTTTGCAAAGTAATTATGTCTCTCTTCAATATTATCCCATGCTAAGACGGATGCCTATAGTTGCTTGGAATCAATTGAGGAAAATAAGTGATACTGATAACAGTATAACCAATAACTCTACAATGAATAGTATAGTATCAAAGCTGAATTCTGCACACAAGATGTTGTACTATATAAATTTATAATAACAACCATATGTTTTACATTGATAGAGATTATAATTGATGTGTGGTAAGACATTGAATGTTTCTTTCAATGTATTTTAGTAGATGTTCTAAACCATCCCTTCGAAAGAACAACAAAATTGGTTCACAATGTCAGAAAACACATAACTTATTGTAAGTAATGACATTGTTAAAGCATTTGGCATACCACATAAAAAAGCAACACAATAAATGGTCTGTAAATTTATTAGTCCTATCAACTAGAAACTGCCACATAACATTGGTAAATATTAAATTGAAGCACTAATAAGAAGTTATACTAATGCTAAGTTATTGTACCAATCACTAGGTGTCATGTATGTTATACACGCAAGAGTATTGTTATTGTATATAAGAGTATAATCACTTTGTAAATATGAGGTACTACATCATAATTTTATTTACATGACAAAATTATATTCAATAATGAAATAAAATTATATCGTACTAACTATATGATTAATATATATTACTTCCTTTCTTAATTAAAAGTATATAAACGTCAGTCTTTAACTCCTTCCAATTTAACTATAAAATTTCCACTTTTTTTGACAAATAACGACTATTTATAGACATTGTAGCTGGAAAAACCACTAAACCTGAAAAAATTAATGTTAATACTTTTACATTGATTTTAATTTAGATGTGCATAAACTGATTAAAAATTATGATTTTTAGCAGAAACAAATATTGTTTAAAATAATGTAAACCATAACAACTTTATAGAAACTTTTGTAAAAGGTTTATTATAGATAATTACTATAGTATAATGATTTCATAACTGTCATTATGTCTTGTGGTAGACAGCATTCTTCAATTTTTGAAACTGTAAAGTTGAGAAGTACTTGCCCTCTATCTATTGTATCAATCCAAGACAATTGACTATTTGGTCTTTGTCTTGATGGTTTCCATTTTCTACACAATTGCATACCACCTTACTTGTTTTTGACTATGGACGTTTCCACCAGCTACATATAGGTACATTTGATATAGATTAAGAAACGTATTATGTTATATACATGTTTGAAATAATAGCTTACCTGCTGATAAATTGTAACTTAACTGAGACTCACAATCAGCAGTGTACTTTTGTGTTACATACCATGTCTTTTTTAACAAACATTGATAGTTTCTATTGTTGACTTCTGTCAAAACAGTGCTGGTTTGAGCATGTTCAAAACAAATGCCTTTAATTTAATAATCCTTACATAAAAGATGAGTAAGTGTCAGTCCAACAGTCAAGTCGACTATTCTAATACATTAAAGTATTATGTGATTGGCATTGTATGATACATTAACACAAATTATCTGGATATTTCAGACTCTGTTAAAATGTCAGTCATGCCATAAAACTAATACAACACCACACAATATATATTTTTTTGTTTTGCTAACTTGCTTTGAATAATAAATATGACTTTAAAACGTTGATACTAATTTAATAATGTTTACATAAAAGATAAAGTCATTCTCAGTCCAACAATTAATTTACAATTGTAATACAGTGTTTATGTACTCTTGATTTATTCTTCCTTGCAAAGTCAATAGTTATTATATAATGAATTAAACTACGTTAAATTATTTCAATCATCCACTAAACAAAAAAATTCAGGTGAAAGTTGGTATAGTTGTTAACAATCTGTGATTAGTGCAACGTAAAGCATTATAATCCAGAGAGCAATAACAAAGTGAAAATTGAATGCATAGAATACATATATCAGTGATCTTGCAGATTTTAGAGGGCATAGTGTACATACTATTTGTGGTAGACTAGCTAACACATTTAATCAAGTTAGAATGCTTCATCAATATATGCCATATCCTGTATTTTATTATTATAAAAGAAAATGTTTAAGGCAGCACAGTTAGCTTGTCCAGACAATAGCCAACTTATAACTTTGTAGAGTTAACCCTCTATTACACTTGGTGGCTGGTGTGGAAATTATCTTATTAGAAAAGTGAGAGACCCTTAATAATATTCTTTGGCTACTATAAGTCTGCCTTTGTCTGCTGAAGAGTGATCAGGTCATTATCATGAAACAGACTCAAGTTTCTACCTCTAGACCAGACCATGTCAGGTAGACACTTTCAAGCCAGTGGAAAAGAGGGCGTAACAGTAGACCTCCATAGAGAGGGATGAGAACTGAGTCTTCCAAATATAGGACACAGACTAAGAGAGATGACCGTCTGTCTGCCTTGTGCAAGATCATGTCTAGGCCTGTGATGATTGTGCTTAGAATATCTGCCCTTGCTAAAGATTCGTTGGTGGTGCAATGCTTGGTTGATGTAAAATAAGCTTGGTGTAGCTGTTCAGGAACCTGGAATCTCGAGGGAGAGTGAGAGTTCGAGCTACAGACTTGTGATACACCGTCATCAATCAAGCAGGAACCTACTCAGGAGTCTATATTCCCTCATGCTTGAGTACATTGGTGCAAAATTTATGCTACCCTGTATTGGTACATGCTGGAGTAACATTCTATGGAAACGATCAATTTAACCCAATCTATTTCCAAACTAAAGTGAAGGGTGAGCAGGATACAGGAATTAGGAAGTCAACTAATCAATATGAGACTCTAAATTAATCTGAATCTGACAGTCAAAATTCAAGAAACGGATATCAGACAGTCAAGTCTGTAACCGAAGAACTACAAGGAGTAGCAGTTCAAGGACAGGAAGAAGTTAAGTTCTTTTCAGATCTGTTAGGTGGCTATTGTAGACCTAGAACAATGTCATCTATATCAACAACACCCCCCTCATCACTGCAAACTGCTGTCATGTGTTCAATAATCAAGCTCAACCACCTCAATAATCAACACAAGGATATTAAGAACAGTTCAAAATAATATTTTTCAGACGCTATTTTGTACTGAGGGATGTTGTAGACTAGCTACCATGTTTAATTGAATTAGAGTGTTACATCATTATTATGTCATATTCTGTATTTTATTATTATAAAAAAAATTCTTTAAGGCAGCACAGTGAGACTGTACAGACAATAGCCAATTTATAACTATGTAGAGTTAATCTCTATCACACTATCAATGATCTTGATGTTTCAAGACAATAGTTGTTATAAGCATAGAGTGCATACTATCAGTGATTTTGAAATTTCAAGACAATCAATTTTTAAGGCACATTTAATTCTTATCAATCGGATCCGATGTTATTTATGTATAATTCAAAAAATCTTTTTTTCACCTTTGGATTCACTATTTTCTGCATACTAGAAGTTTGTAGTAAATAATTGGAGCTGGTGACAATCCTCTATTGGTATCTTTCAGATCACTCAAAATATCTGTTAGAGGCAATGTACATTCATTTATTTCTGTTAAGATAAATATGAAAGGTATCTTATGAGAATAAATCCAGCGATTTGATTGATGTTTTGATTGATATGGGACTAATAAAAGAGGCAGTTGTTAAATGTGGACCAATTCAACATTAATTGCATTAAAGCATTTTAGCATATGAAAAGCTATGCACTATACAAACAAGCCATTGGGACAGCAGTATACTTGTACTAACCTTCAACAGATATATCCTCCAGATTCTGAAGAAACGTTTCCACCATATTTTCTCTGCTTCAGATAATGCAAATATGTAAAAAGAATATAATCATAAAGAGCAGATAAATCCAGTTTTTCCAACATAGGTTTTAACAGCACTGGTAATAAGTAATGCTTTGTAAAATGTGGTTATTTATAGCTCTTAAATAGGCAACATTATAGATACATTTGATATAAATCAAGAAAGGTATTATGTTAACATAATACCTTTCTTATTACATATTTTCATTATCTGAAGCAGAGAAAATATGGTGGAAACGTTTCTTCAGCAGGCAAGCTGTTATTTCACATGTGTATATAATTACATGTGTATATAATTATATACACATGTGAAATAACAGCTTGCCTGCTGATAAATTATCATCTAACTGAGCTCACAATTTGTAGTATAATTTCTCAGTGTATTTAGAGTCAACTCATGCAAAGAGAGTGTTGGTTTGAGCCAGGTAAAGACAAACACATTTACTTACAGAAAGGAAGATGATCATTGTGTGATAGTGGTAAGTACAAAAAACAAGTCTTAAAAGATTTACTAGTAGGTGGAAGTATGACAGTAGAAGTAGCTTTCATCAAAAAGAAAATGATTTTCATAACCTCAATAATGACTTGACTGGGAAAGACAATTACTTCCTTTATATGGGCTCTTCACCAGGTACTAACAGATATATACTTATCTGCAAAATTTTATTAATAATTCTCATGATTTTGTTGGCTATGTTGCCTACATATGGAGAGAAGAATGATATGCAGCAGTCATTGCATTATTTGGAGATAGGACTTAAGTTGAGAAGTTGTTGAATGAGAAACAGTGGACGATGACAATGAAAATGTATGTGAAGATGTAAACACAGATGTTGATATAAGTCTTTTAATATTAAAGTATAACTATAAGTCCTAATATTGAGATAACATGTTGAGATTACTTACCATTATAGAATGTTTACATTAAAAATCACTGTGTGCTGTCTTGATATTTCAAGACAATTTTATTGATTTTTCTATTAGAGATGCTTCTAACATTCTAACTTTATAGTCTTGAAATTTCAAGATGCCGTACATTATTCTATCATTAGATTCAATAGTATCCTGTCTATCTTGAAATTTCAAGATGCTCTATTAATTCCATTATTAATATGTCATTATCTCAGATGTCTCCTATCAAACTACCTAGGATAAGTATTAATTGCCTGAAACAACTACTCAAAGAAACCACTTTTCTACAGTGATTCTATTCTACTTTTTTATCAAAAAACAATCGTCATCATCTACATAATCCGTACCTTCAAAACAATCATCACTAGTTAATATCAATGTCCTCCATCATCTGCTGTAATGTATCTGGATCACTCATACTGAGAAACTGCGCCATCGGAACTAGACATCGGTAGAAACTAAATTGTTCGTTGTTAAACATTGCCTCCTAGTGCTAAAAGAGATTCCCCGATTTTCAATTAAAATGGACGAGACTCCGTACGAATCCTTTCGCAGATAGTGTTTTAATAATAAATATTGACGAGCAATCAATAATTTAGAAATGAACTACATCAGATATTGTAAGAATTATGTTTAAAATAAATATATCAAATACATGCAATCATAAATAACATTTTTTTAGAATTTAAGTGCAAGACATTTCACTAACTGACTTAATATAACAAAGTAAAAATATTGACATATTATGATTATCTTATGTGTAAACTATGTAAAGTGTACGTTGGCTTGTAACTTGAAAAGTTCCAAACTAAACTAACTTTAAACTATCATTTCTTAAATATCTATCAAAGTTTTTAATCTATCATTTGTGTGGTTTTTTGGGAAAGTATTGAAGAAAAGAGAGTCAACTCTTTTAACTGCTAATGCTCTCATCAACACAACAGTTATGGTTCAGAATGTATGATGATTGGAACTGACTAATCAGGTGAGTGATGATTTGTTGAATTTTGAATAAGTGATCATGTCTACTTTGTTCATAGGAAATGCATTAATAAATTAAGAAATTTAAGAAAAAAGAAACCTATCTTAAGCACTTACTTTGCCAACTTTGCCAAAACTATTATTGAGAAACGGTCAACTTGTGCACTATAATAACTTTGATTAGATGGTAAACTTATAACAACCATGTTGATTGCTAATGCTAGAAAGTTATAGAGCTCTCTGAGGTTGAATTTAAGTTTTACAAAATCATGTTCTCAAGGATGTTGCTGAAGGTGGCCATCATGAAAGTGAAGATACTGCTGACCATAGAGGTTCGATGCAATAATTCATTACTTAAATTGTCTGTCAATAGTTGTTTAAAATAATGGAGATGTTCTGTTCCAGAGATGTTGCTCATTGGTCCTGGTATTTCTTGAAATGGAGGAGTAGCAGTAGCAGTAGCAGTAGTAGTAGGAAGTGATAGACGAACAGTAGTAGAAATTGAAGTGAGAATAGAAACTGTGGAAGTAGTAGCAGTAGTAGTGATAAAAGTGAAGTTGCAGAGTGTGTTTGTCAAGTATATAACAGTGACTGATTTCAATTCATAATAACACTATAGGCACAGTTTTATTATTTCTGTTAAATCATAAATTAATTAATTGGTTTATGTTTTTGATAAATTATAAATACGATATTTTTTTTATTCTGAGAAGGTCCCTTTGTGATATCAAGAATATATATTTATCTAACATTCCCTTATAAATACATAATAGATTTATATGGAGATATCTACAGTTACCATAATGTGGTTTATATAGCTAAGCAGATACATCTTAATCTTAATACTAAGACTTCTGTATCAAATATTGAAATAGATTAAACTAACATAATTCGTAGATAAATGAAGGTAACACATATTTAAATATGTTGTATTATATAATCACTATGTTGACTGTAGATATATATCTGGTGCAAAAAATTGAAAAAGCCTGAGACCTAGAGCTTGTAATTAAATGAGTACTTACAGTCATGTATCATAAGTAGTACCAACAACTACTTTTATCCTTAATCATGTATACTCAGTTGAGTAATGTATTGAAAAGGGGGAATGATAAGGGGGAATCCTTTGTTAAAATTTAAAACGATACAAACTTAATTCATTTCCATGGACTTTTAAAGGTGTCTGCAACCATTCATCTTTGCAGATGTAGACAGCAATGCATGCAAACAACCATTCGTTAAATACACATGGAGTGCTAGAGTGTGAATATTGAGTATATATAATGTATCCATGTTACTTATGACGACTTTACTAAGTATGTAGGTGAATAATCATTTGATGAATTTTTGTAATTAGGAGATTTTGCAATAGATATAACAATGACAAATTAACTTCTATATTGTTCTGTTCGAGACTAGCTGTAAGAAATTATTGAAATCTAGCAGAGACTATTGGTGTTGCAGGAGTGCCTCTACTATAATATAGGATACTGTATATAGCAGAACATATAGAGACAAGTAGATTTAACAGAAAACTAAAGGAGACATTGAAGTCTGCAAGAGGGTTTGGAAGACTAGGTCAGTCAAAATTAATACATAATACTATGGGAAATAATGACAAATTGGTACTAAAAAAAAATTAATTTTGTCAAAATTTTCTTTCTCTCAGATTCTTGTTTAGAATTGTGGTAGCACTGTTTGTAATCAATGTACTCTACAAACTTTAAACACATTTAATCATTTTGTTGATTAATACAGTTGTTACCACTTTACCATTTTTATACATCATCCATTTTTCATATTACTGAGATTATTCTTTTTTACTTATTACATTATTATTATTAATAATTTGATTATTCCAGTCTTACTTACATATTGAGCTTCACTTAAAACAAATCAAATAGATAAGTTTTAATGAGAGAAAGTATCAAAATATTCTAAAGACATTGTCTGTATCAATATCAACGTGTATCTAGTTTTAAAGGTTCTTTTACATGGAAATATCAGACTGCCATTCATGGCCAACATGTAATATTACGATGTCAGATCCAGTATTGACAGAGCAACTAAGTTTTGTCTAGCGGAACGTCACAGCTGTTTTAAAACTAAAAAAACACGCAGTGTTATTATTGCTCATGTGTATTTATTTAACATTGCTTGTTATAGCATATTGTGCTGTGCAACACCTTGACCACCACAACACAATCACTGAATTTAAGAACTTGAAACTATAAACACTTATCTGACTAATCACGTTTTGTAGCCAAATAACCTGCTTACTGTGTTCTGTTTTGCTGCAATACATTCTATAAAACCTTCCATTTCCTATAGTCATGTAAAGCACTAAAGTACATGAAGAAATTATTAACAATTTTTAAAGAACTATACTCTTGTTCCATTATTAAAGATGATATCATTGATCTATCACTGATGTTTGAACTGAATATGTATCAAGAGAATCATCTTATACAGAAATTAATTTATTGACTACAGTATTATTATTTGCTTCAAAGATGATATGTTTGATAGAAAAGCACTTCACAGGATGGCCAGAATAGTATATTTTTATCTAGTAAAGTAGACATCTAAAACTACTTCAACATAACCAAACAAATTGCTCTTTTAATCTTTACTAAATGATAATCATGAAAATTAAAATATGATATGATATGCTAGATGATATCATTGATCTATCACTGATGTTTGAACTGAATATGTATCAAGAGAATCATCTTATACAGAAATTAATTTATTGACTACAGTATTATTATTTGCTTCAAAGATGATATGTTTGATAGAAAAGCACTTCACAGGATGGCCAGAATAGTATATTTTTATCTAGTAAAGTAGACATCTAAAACTACTTCAACATAACCAAACAAATTGCTTTTTTAATCTTTACTAAATGATAATCATGAAAATTAAAATATGATATGATATGCTTTTTAAAAAGAGCCACAACCAGAGCTAAAAAGACACATTGAGTTATTTAACAATTTATCCAGTAAATGTAAAAGGATCAGTTGAATATAGAATGGTAGAGATGTACAATGATTGTTCAATGATCACAAAATATACAAAATATATTTCATGATGGCCCATGTTACGCTTACACATGGTGCATAAAGAATTGTTACATATTAATCAAGTGAGATTTATTATATACAATTAAATAAAAGATAAAATAATCTAACAAATATGCACACACCATTCAAAAAGTCAATCAATTTTCATATTCAATTTCCTGCTATATATTCATTATTATTGATTGTAAAACTTGTTTGATCTCAATAAAAACTGTGTTTGAATATGCTTAGCACAGCTTGTAGTGTTATTATTGGATAATGCTAAAGTAATAGACTGATAACTGTATAGCTATCTTCATAATTACATTACAAATACATATATCAATATATGATATTGATGAATATGACAGACTGAGCAGATTTAGATAGAAGGTATGTTTGGCATACCTTGTAAGTATAGCTGGCTACAGGATAGTTTTTAGAGCCTAGATATTCAGTTGAAAACCCGATAGCTTTAATTTGAAATTAAAATGGATCATTCCTTTATTTAAGGATGGTTGAAAATACCATGACTCCGGTTTACTATAAGCAATTGCATGGGTAATGTTTTATTTGTAAGCATGTCTGTCCATATTCAAAATGCATGTCACCATCTCTTTGCTCACTATATTAATTGCTGCTACATCTGTCCCATGAAGCAAGATTTGTTGGTTTATTATCCAACAAATGTTCTAGCTTTTTGACATCTTAAGGTTTTTTGAAACAGAGGAAGTAGAGAAATTGTCAATAGTGTTAGAATCAATTCTCAGTGGATCCCCAAACTCTAATTGCCATGAATTTCCACTTCCTGGAGAAGTAATTTCAAAATACAAGGTTTTCAGGCTTTAAAACTATGAAGTAATACCAAAAAGTTATAATTGAACTATCCATATTGCTGACAAAAGTCTGGAACACTTGAGGACAAAAATTATAAAGTTTTTACTAATCATAAAGCAGCAACATCTTATCAATTCCATCATGGATGACATCCTCCATCTCTTTAATGTCAGTCTTATTCATAATTCCTTATGTGTCGTTGTCTTATTTATATCATAATTGACTTCATTCACTATAGACATTGCTTCTTAAAAAAACAGACTAAATAAAATAATTGTGTCTCGTATTCTACTCTCTCTCTCTCTCTCTCATGTGTTGCGTGTATATGAAATGAGTACAGAAACAGATAAAAATATTGGACAGTTGATAAGTATCAAATTGATGAAGATAATGGAAATAATTTTTGATAGTTTAAACAATCAGGCATTGAATAGATTTTGATTCTCTAGGGTTGAGTAGTTGAGTTATAGGTGAAAAATGAACTTTTGAGTTTTGATTTCTTCGAAAATGGGCAAACTTCCTTCACTGAGGGTTTAGTAGTTGCGTTCGAGGTACAGAATGAACTTTTATAATCAATCAATAGATGTGATATGTTAATAATTGATTAATTAATGAATTTAAGTGTATTAATTCTTTTATGGTACATGCTACAGATATGCTTATATTTGTGTTTGTAGGCAATGTAATGTTTAAAAATAAGGTTAATATAATAGAGTAAAGGCGGGGGGGGTATCCGGACAAACGTTTTTCGAGTAGCTATTCACCTATCGCCTAACTTGTCAGTATTTTCTTTTGATATTGTTGGATAATAGAACTATTGTACTATGTTGATATAAAATCTCAAGTAATTCTTCCTTCGTATTTAGTCAATACAGCTTGGAATGCGACTACTACTCTAAATAGCCGAGGGCGTGGTTTCGGACACTAGTTCAAAAGTGGTTTTATTTTGCCTCTGTGTAATTGCTGTTGGTAAAAAAAGGTTTCAAAATTATTTCTGGTGATTAAACTCTAAATGGATGGTGAGATATAAAAGTATATACTAATAAAATATTGTCATAATATAATATAAAGTGTAAAATGTGAATACCAAATTAATTTGGGATGTTATGTAATTATTATTATGACATGCAGATAGCTGTGTTATTGATTAGATGTTGCTCCTTCTTTACAGTGCTGGCAAAGAAATTGTTGTTTGCTAGTTGGCATTCTCTTGAACCCAGCACACCAGTAATGGTACCATCTGTAACAATCTCCATCACATCCTATCCATCCATCCTTATCATCATCATCATCCTCATTATACCTGACTTTATAAACCTGACATATATCTTCATCAACTAGAGATGAACGAAGTGAGTAATGTATATGACTAAAAGTTTATTTATACCTTCTTCATTCTGTTTCTTTTTACTTTTGCCCTTCTTTCCATTCTTTTCTTGTTACTTTTGAAGTACATATAGGAACTCATCTGAAGTTATAACATCTCCCTTCATTTGAATCTTAGCATTATTTCTTTTGCCAAGTTTTGGTCAATGTGGACTCACTTGCAAAACAGTAGCAAAGACACCTTTGAGAAGTTGCTGGGATGTCATGTCCACAGTGGGTGCACTTGATTAATGTTATGGAAATTCAAACTTCATTGAAATTTTCAAATTTGAACTGTATTTTATGAGCATAATGAAAAAATTAATTATAAATGTTGAATTCATCATAAAATTTACTTAAAATTTTATTAGATTATAATTGATGGCTCCACTCACTGTTATTCAGTTTGACTATGAGAAATGTGTTCTTAAATCCAAGAGAGTAAGTTTAAGATCAGAAAATCTATTGCAATATTGAAAGGGGAACAAAACCCCTCTGCAAATAACTGTAGGAACAAGTAAAACTAGCATTGATTGCTACAATAGATTGATTATATATAGGTATATTATAGGTACTAATATTAATACTATTCATAGTCTTTTCACTTCGTAATACTCGAAATTTTGGATTGTGTCCGGATCCCCCCCCGTTTACTCTAAGGAAGTTATCTATTCATTCATGTGTATTAGTGAATTTTATTAGTAGTAATATATATAGCCAGTATTGTACATTGCTGTGATAGTAATATCATAGTTCTAACTAAGTCTGTAAACTATTCTTGACCTTTAATATACATGATGAGTTTTGGATATATAATTTATTAATAAGAAAATAAAATGAGAAGTAAAAATTATTCATTAATCCATTCATCACATCAAGTATAAAGGTACAGCTGATCAAAAATTGAATGTAAAAGACCAAACACTAATAACTTTAATAAAGTGTTTATTCATGTGCAATTTGTGCAATTCTAAGAGTGACACTAAAATAACAGAGAAATAATTGATAACAAAAATCTAATTATAAAAAAATACTGGAGTAAATGTGGAAAATGTAAATGTGTAATATTCAAAAATGACAAAAGTAGTGGGTAACGGAAAATGTTATTTTAAAAAATAGAAAAATCTGGATAATATAGATATATTTATGAAAAGGTTAGACAAAAAATAAATTCAAAAAAAATTAAAAAATTGAACTTAAGATCATTAGTAGTCAACTATTTCACTTCATACTTCGTTTATAATCAACGTGGCCTTTCCAATTAAATGATATTAAAAGTAACTTATTAATTATTTATTTCATTCAAATTAACTAATAAACAGTACAAAAATAAGTAAGAACTAGTTAACATGTTAAAAGAACAATGTATTAATTGAATGTGATAGTTATTATTTATATTTTAATCAAAATGTGACAAATTCCAATGTGTATCTATTTCATTCAGTGGCTCTAATTCCTTGAACAGAGTAGTAATTCCATGTATACGATCATAATTTGTACCAACAGAAAAGAGGCTTAAAATTAATTTTGGTAAACGCAGTGGCTAACCTACACGTACCGGGATAGAAACTTTTCTTCTTATATTACCGGTAAGGGTGAATAAAGGGTTAAATTTGATCGTTGCCTAGCAAATTTGGTGTACGTGATCTACCTCCCTAGGTACTAATGATTAACTCTTTGTTCACTTTAATGAGCTTAAAGAAAAATCAATGAAGTGATAGTCTGCATACATATCTAGTCAACATTTTTAGCAGCAGCAAAACAATTTCTACAGAACCAGTAAGTCATTTTTGGAGGTGTAATTACTCCAGCACAGCTAAAATGATACCATTCAAGGCACGAATCACAAATAATTGACTGATCTGCATTACTGCCATGATGATCATGATGGCTATATTTTGCATAGTCAAACATCACAGTCTTTCTTCCTTTCAACAACATCTTCAATAAGTTTCCAAGCATCTTTAGTTAAATATCGACGGACCAGATGAATATCTACATTCTCATCCAATACGGCATTTGATACTTCCTCAGGACAGCACTCTATTTGATGTTCTTCTATAAGGCCACCAGTTTTGAAAGCACTTTCAATTTCTTGTGAATCAACAAACCACGACAATATAACTATAAAAGTAAGTGTCGACAGTCATAGCTGGAACATTCAGTATTATATGTACCTCTATCTTTTCTGAGCAGTTTTTACGACTGAAACTTTTAGGTTTCTTGGAACTTTTCAATCGTTTAGCTGGTAGTCCAATGGTTGTGCAGTCATGGTGTTTAGGTCTACCTCTTTTCTTTAAAACAGGTGGAAGTTTTAATCCTTTAAAAATACTATAATAAAGTATGGTCATAGTATTATAACTCACCCAAAGAATTCTGTTGTTTGAGAATCTTAGAAGGACTTTCAACAACTGTGTTAGTAGAATCAGAGAGAGGCCTCTTCAGACCAACACATTCAGTAGTTTTTGTAGAAAGCTGTGGTGGCCTTAAAGGAGTGCTAGTGCATGTACTTGTACCTACATTGTAAAACATTTTTGAAACTTTTCTGTAATTGATATAATCTAACTTACATTGTACCTGTATACCTGTAAGTGCTCCCCCAAATGAGTTTGTTATAGTTGTAGTATTACATTGATCACATTCATCTTCACTACCAGAAGTGTCATCATCAGCAGAACCTGTTAACAAAGAAAGGATTAATATATTATGAGATATTTATTACAGTGTACATAAATTGGCTAAACTATAACTAGACCCTACCCCCTACACTTTTAAACCTTAAACTAAACCTTAAACTGATGGCAAACTTGGACATGAGAGGAATAATGTATACATGTAAATACCTTTGTCAACTTCAACAAGAGTGACTTCTTGATTGCTTTTCCAATGAATTATCAGGTCTTTCAGTACTTGTAATCGACGGTCAAAATGGACATGTGATGCTCCACTAGCAACAGAAGCCAGCTCTAATGTCAGCAAAGAAGCTTTATGATACTTTTCATGTTGCCTAAGCTTATGTTTGCCCTTCGAACTTGATTTAACTGTATCAAAAGATGGTTCAATTGATCAGTTAATGAATATCTTTTGAGTAGCTCTGTAATATGCATATGTCCACCGCCTGTCACAAAGAAAAGGATCAAACAGAGTCTCACCAAGCTTTAACCGCAAAGCAAACATATGACGACATGGTAAGAGCATTGAGTTACGAAAGATACAACTCCAGTTTGTCAGATTCACAACTACTTCCCTCTGAGAGGTATGGATTACATACTGGCCATTTTTTTCTTCAATTTCATTGACTTTTGGTGTTAGTTCCAGCTTTTTAATGACATAAGAAGCAGCATAAGATGTCAAAACTTTAAAATAATTACTCTCAGGACTTCCATTTGGAAACGGATGAGCTACTACTTTCAGAAACGTCATGACTGCCTTGAGGTCTCTTTCTGTCATCAGGGCAGTTAAAATAACAATGAAGCTGGAGATAAAGTCTTCAAGAGAGCTATGTCGACTGATAACTTGCTTAAGCTTGCCATTGATACTTTCTAATCTGTTATTGGTTGTATTCAAGAAACTTCCACAGCATGCCTTGAGACCCATGACCCATTCATCTTTAATTGGATGCCAGTTTTCACTCATATATTTCACCACTTGTTTCAGAGGATCTTTCTGCAGTTGTGCGTATAAGTTATTATATTCTCTCACTGATGAAGATTATGCCATTTTCTGTAGAAGCTCTAATGACAAAAGCCTCTGTCCAGAATTCAACCCTAACTTTTCACATGTGACCTCTCTACAAAATTATGGAAGTGTATAAAATAAGCAAATAAGAACATAACCATTTGGTAGACATTGCTTTAATACCTCCCTTTCCACAATGTCTTTACCAGCCATAAGAATGTAGACTCTCTCCCATTCAGTATTTGACTTCTTGAATGTATCTATCATCCATTTCATGCTACTAGCATCTTCACTAACAAAAAGATGAACTCCCATGATTTTGCTTTGTCCATTTGAATCTTCACACAAGAGTAAGTACATTGGTAGTCCAAGTTCCATCAGTTTGTATGTAGCATTGCTAAATATCAACTCAGGGTAAGCTCCGAATAGTTGTTTCATTTGGGAATCCAGAAAGAAAAGACCTTTAAAATTCTTATCTTCATCAGAATAGACCTCCACATTTGGACCTATAGTACACCAAGCAGATAGTAGAAATATTCTAGATTAAGAACATGTACATGTAGTACATACTTTAATGTAAATTTGTCAGCTCTCAAGACTACTGCCTTGGTTAGTATAGTAATTATACATACCATACTTCTCCATTAGCACTTTGATAGTTGTATCCAAGTCATTCTTTGACTGCACTTTCTTTAAATCAAGTGATATTTTTGACAGATTTTTAGAAGCACAATCTTTATTGTCTCTTGACATAATTGTTGTTGGAACATCTTGTTGATTCTCATATGTAACAGTTTTGCTGCTTTGTCTTTTTCTTCTTTATTAAGGCATCCTTGGTGAGGAAGGTGCTTAAATAGTGCCTATATAACTATTGCCACAAGTCATGTTAAAACTGACACCATTTCAATGCTTACCTGTGATATTTTGTGGTTTTGCTTAGTTGAAACACTCTTCACTTCTAAGGCAGTACCACTTACATTAACATGAAGGGTAATGTCTGCTGGGCAGTCATGTTTAAATGTACTGTGAATAAAAATCATTATCATCAGCAGATGTAACAATTGCCCTTACTAAGTTGATCTAATCCCCTTTCCAGTAGCCTTGAAGGACTCTCCTCCATGTATACAGCAGTATTTTATCTTGTAATATCTTATATTGTTCTTGTGTTCTTTTTCCAAACTTTTCTTTTGCAGCTATAATAATTTTTGTGTCTCATTTCCAAAATTCCACACAGTTTGGTGTCCAGTTCTGCAAAACTGTAGAATAGATCAACATTGAAAGATAAAGCCATTCTCAATCACATAAACCTATGTAGCTAGGCAATGGTCAAATTAAACCCTTTATTCATCAATATCGGTGATATAAGAAATGTTTCAATCCTGGTACTGGTAGATTAGCCACAGTGTATTATAATACCATCTCTAAATACAAGGCATAGACAGGATAATACAAATGTATACAATCGAACATTATTGCATTGCAGACTCTCTTACAAAGTCTTATCTGCTGTTTCCATCGCAGTCAATCTACTTTGCATTCAAGTCAAATGCTATTTTCAACTCACCTTTAATCATACGGTGAGATCAAAAGCAACTTCTACCCATGCACTTCATTTAACTTTGAACTAAATTTTAGAAAGAAAAAGAAATAAAGGGGAAATGTAGACCATTTCTAAACAACATGAGAGTAAAAACCTTACCATTTGTACAAAGAGAATGATACTATTCCATGTATCTCTCCTGCCAATAATACCTCGTGGTTAATTACAAGAAACTATTTTTGACTTCATAAAAAAATGACTTCTACTATAAATAAAAATCGTAATAACACTTAAATGAATATGTTATATTTCAATCAAGTTTATTCCTGCATCACTCCTTTAATGAGGAATTTTATAAACATAACACAGATGAAGCCTTATATTCCACTAAAATTTTTCTCAAGAAATATCTTAGTCATACACCAGATAACATAGCATTATTGTAGTACTTATATTTATTTGCCAGGACAATTCACATATTCTCTTAAAAATTTTTCGACTGCTAACATAACTTCTTTAATGTAAAGATTTCTTTCATTCAAAAAAGCATGAAGGAAAAACAATATAACAATAAAAATGGCAAAAATGAGTGTACTTAATTACAGTATTAAATTTATGTTTCAAAATGTTAGAAAAAGTAAACAAACACAATTGCAATAACTGTTATGACTAAAGTTATGGCCAAAATTCTCTTATTTATTCGTGTAATCTTTGAAGTTTCAGATCCTATTAAAGAATATATATAAAAATTGTGTTATTTGCATAAAAATATTCAAGAGCATAAAATAGTGTGAATATAAACAACAAATCCACCATAACTAACTGGAAAATGAGCATCCATAAATATAATAATCATAACAATATGATGGTTAAAGAAAATCATACTACCATAACAAGCTTGTTGTTTAAATTGATTAACATCTTTTTTATAGTAGCATGTATATTACCACAGTAAAAAAAATAATAACAGACCTGATTCTATGCCAAGAAATTTGTACATTTCATTAGCAAGTGTTTTCTTTTGTAGAGGACCCTCAACAACACTGATGATATTACCCCATGTTGCTGGAGTAGGCTCGTTGTCCAACCAGCTCTGTAGCATCTTTGACATCTTCACCTCATCAGCGAAATTAGAGAAAGACAAGCCATCAATAGTATTAGAGTCAACTCCAAGTAGACCTCCCATCACTTGCCATTTTGCTGTCACAGAAGAAAGCATCCTCAGCAATATATATTTCTCTGGTTTGTCAGCTGTAAATGTAGATAAATTGTAATTGCAATTAGAAACATATATACATAGATTGATGACAAATTGCTGATGAATACAACATTTAAAAACAAGTAGTTATACACACAATGCCACATGTAATCTGTCTGAACTAATCAATTCACTGTCATCCTAAGACAGTGTGGTTACAAGACAGTAAGATAGTTGACAAAGATTCATATGGACACACAAAATACTAAAGGTTGATAAGCATGCTAGTTAAAAGCTTTATCATCTATAAAATTTCTCAATGGAGTTGTGTATAGTTCTGCAGTCATTGATTCAGTTTAATTTCACAAAGTACTTTAATTAAAAAATTATATTAATTGTATATAACTACAAATACAAGTACATATTCCAGTTATGTCTTAGCATGTGAATAAATCACATGTCATTTAAAACTGAAAGGCCATATATTTTATTTATTGAAAAATATAACGATAGAACAGTATATATATATATAGCAATATACCTAAAGTAATTGGAACACCACTCATCATCTCAGATTTTGTACTAGAATAAGAACCTTGAGTGTCTATATTTTAAAATTCTAATCAATGTAATATTTATAATAGCAATTATAATACATTGTTTAAAAATAATATTCTCTCAGTTGTCTATATTGCCATCTTAATAAAGTCATTATGTATACAAGATATCATTTGTAAGCATTGCTCATACCATGTGTATCCAAAATAGGAGAGACTTGAACCACTTGGATTTGATGAGCTGATGTTTGATCTATAATTAAAGTAACAATTAAAATTAAATCAAATGATAATGATGAAAGGGTAGGCTTGTCTGGAACTAGATAATTTAAATGACTCTTAATGATAGCTACTTTATTTAACTATAGATTAGGCATTGATATTATTAACAAAATTGATATGTTGTTATGTTGTTCATTTGTCAGTCTAGAGAAGAACAAACTAAGATCAACTATATGGAGATATTATGTGATGAAGTATGGACAAGCTTCTCTGGAACTAGAAAATCATCAGGAGCTTAAATGAAAATTATCAATAAACAATATATCAAAGTTGCTACAAAGATTGTAATTAATAAATGTGATGATATCATATAAAGTCACCATCATTCTCTTATATTGATTCATGCATTGCAAAGATGTGGACATATTCTTAAACTAGAGGTGTTAAAATGTGTCAGGTCCTTAGGCTCCATACATGCCAAATTCATAGTGATTGACTTACTAGTCATTTTGTTCTTATGATACTAATATTGAGACACAATTCACAGAAAGTCATGATTTCCTAGTGCTTATCAGTCAGTAGATATCAGATCAATTACCTAGTTTGCCAGACCTCATAATTTAATCAGTATTAATACTATCAATATTTTTTACGCCAACGTGGGTTATGGATTAATCCTTGATTCTTTGTTATACAGTTCTTATGCTTATACATCATCATGTTATTTATATGTACAATATGCTATATGACTAAACAATGGTGTTAACTATTATTACTATATATGTCACCTTCTTTCATAGTAATTTCATCATCTTGATCAGCAGTATAGGATGACAATACTTTAGCTTTTGACTGGTCACAAGGTTGACCTCTTGAATCAAGTGATGATGGAATAGGGATAGGCTTTTCTGAATCTAGAGAATTAAGAAGAATTTTAATGAAAGTTATTTTATTTGACCATGTTCAGTATTGATGTTTTTAACCAACCTACCAAATGGAACTGAAATATGAGCCATACTCTGGAATTCAATATCTGAATAATTCTCAGCAAGACGATGTAATTTCATATCTCTTATTGCCTTAATCAAACCTTCTTTAGTAGCTCTGCCCTCATTTAACCACTTGGTAATCATTTTTTTCCGACCTGGTTCTGTTTGACAAAGTGTGTCTTCTTTTATTCTCTTCAAAACAGAATCTTGAAAACCTAGGCATATACCTAGTGTGTACCAATCAGGTACATTATCAACAGCCCGTAAGACAGCATATAGGTGTGTCTCATCTACAAAAAATAAAATATAAATGTATAATCTTAGTTTGTTACATACATAAAGGTCCATCTGGTATATTGGTACTCAAAGAAACTGTGGCATGTAATGGATTAGAATCTACACCAAAAGATTGTTAATAATTGCATTGTATATTTATATTGGCTTTCAAACTTACCAATGAACCAACATTTTTGTCTTTCTTTAGTTAATTGTAATGTTGGCAAGTTCTTTTCAATACTGCATCTAATAGATGGAGGATCATCTTCATATGATATTAAGACAGGATGTGACTTGTATCCTGTTTTCTGATGTTCTCGTTGACAGGACACTGATACTTCAGCTTTTAAGGCTATTTTATCATAAGCCAGTATATCAGCACATGTTGATATGGCTTCACATATGACTTGACGAAGTTGAAAGCAATTTTTTATAAGGCCAGTATAATACACCTCAATCCAGTAGAATCTATCAACTAGAAGAACTGAGCCAAATAGATCTACAGAGGTGTCAAGTAAAACAGCATAACGAAGCTGTGTAGGAAATGTAGATGAACGAGCTTCACGACTTATATAAAATTGAGGCTTCTCTTTTCGACTAACAAGTGTAACTACTACAGCAGGAAACACACCCTAAACAAAATAATTAGTAATATAATAATAATTATTACTAAAGCTGCAGTCAAAAACACCGTAAATTATGTATTTTCATACCTGAGGAATTACTTTGGTCTCAAATGTAATAATCATTGGATCACATACAATTGTATATAAACTTGTATCTTCTTCTGTGACTTGACATGGTGGTAACACAACTGGCATAAAATATCGGTTTAGGTTTTGAGTAGTAGAAAGAGGAGCAATAATACGAAGATAACGAAGCAATTTCAGAAACTTCTTCTCTGAAAACAGAGGAGCAAAAAAATTAAGGGATAGCTTACTGAGTAAAGAACTATCAAATACTCCATCTTCACGAAAAACGCTCTGAGCATCTCCTTCTAAACAATGATTTTCTTGTAAAATATCTTCTATCGAGTCAACAAATGAAAATCGTATAAGAGCTGAAAGCATATCAAGGAGATATTGAGGATTAGTAAAAATAACTTCAGGAAGCACTTTAGGAAAAAAGAGGAACAAGGCCATTGAATGAAGGTATGTGATGGATTTTAGTACATCACTACGTTCCATTCCTAGATTAACTCCAATCCTATGACAGGAGTCCAATGAAATCATGCCATGTTTCTCTTGTGATGCTTCCTCTTTTATGCGCATTTCAAACATGTAATAACATACTTTTATTGGTACACTTATACCAATATGCTCCTGATATTTCATGATAAGCTGACGGAAATATAAAGATTTCTTTTTACGTTTCTTCTTACAAAGGTTGTTAACTGGAAATATAAGCTTTGAGGGATCTTCTTTATAGAAAAGAAAGTGATCTCGAAACTCATGAAGGGTTGAGAGAAGCTGCTCATTTTTAGAATGCAATGATTCAAAGGATTTCAATGTCAGACCCTTTATTTTGTCATAATAAGTGCCAATGATCATAAAAAGTGGTAAGCGTTTGTTTCCTTTCACTACAACAGCATTCTTAGAAGCAACTATTGAACGTACAAAATGCTCTATAAGCTGTAGGTTGGTCATTCGTAACTGACTAGGTTGACTAAGTAATTTACCATTCAACGAGTAAGAAAACTGTGGCTTATCAGAAAGTTTTTCTGTTAAGTTAGTGCAAATAATATTCATTGTATTACCACGAACAAATGCTCGTGATACATCGGCAAATTGTGGCTGACCACCACTATCAAGAATATTTATCCACGTAGCTTTATGGAGATCTTCTGATTCTTTTCGTTTTGTGAGAAGTTCTACCATTTCAGTAGAATAGTGGTCAGTGTCAGGATGGCGTGACGGCTCTTTAATAATAACAGATGCAGTAGTTTCATTGTTTTCTAATTTGCTGGTTGTGTGGTCTTGTATATCTAACACTGTCTGTACTGGTTGATGATCTTCTAATGATGACAACTGGGTTGGTAATGGATCAGGATTGACAGCTGGAACAGGTGAATCATTACTTGAGATATCATATTCTTCAAAGGACATGTTCTCTTCTGTTAACTCCTTGAAAATATTATCATCTAAATGTAATAAAGGAGGATTGCTTTCTGCAGACTTTTTTTCAATAGCAAGAATAGCATCTGAGAGCATCTTCAGTAGATCGTGACCAGTAACCTTTACCCAGATCTTGCCTTCATCATGTTCTGCCACTCTTTCTATTGCACGAACAGGTCTTGTTGCTAATGCTGTACTATCATGAACTTTAGGTGCCGGCCATTCGAACAGTAGGGACTTGAATGATGTTTTTCCAACACAAGGAGGCCCCATTAGAACCAGTCGCAAGTTACTAAGGCAAACAACACCTTCATGGAGGCCACGTTTCAAAAGGTTACGAGAAACCTGACGTATCTCTACATTATAAAAAGGAAACAGAATCAATATTATGCTCTTTATGTTTCTAAGTCGCTAGCTAATAATAATGGAGTTAGACAAAATATTATTAATAAATGTCATGACTTAACAAACAATTACATTCAATTCAATATTTTCAATCTTTTGCTTTTTGATAAACATTAATTCAACAAATATTACTGCATGTATTAAGATCAAATGATGTACTTATTACAAAGTACATACTTGCATCTGTTATGACCCTCAAAACATTATCATTACGTGCCAAGTCAAGTGCAGTTTTACCATCCTGTTATATGAAAAAGAGATATTTAATAAAACAAAATGGAAAATAATATACATTCTATTATTTTTGCAATTTTAAGCAATATTTTGTTTTTAGACTAGTTAAATCTATATTGGTTTATGGAAATAAAGGGCTTGTAGAAAATATTTGTAATAGACTCAGAAATTTACAAAAAATTCTTATAAATTATTTTCAATGTTCGAATAGGGCAACATCACAGTTAATTATGTTCTCATAGTATTTAAAAATTGTACTAAGCATAAAAGGTCAAATCCAATATCAATATTATGTGTGTATTATTATAAATATTTAAAACATTAGACAGGTCAAGTGATTACACTAATATAGGAACTATGTATATGGATGTACATCATAACTGTTTTATAAAATTTTTACACTTCACTTATGCACATATCTACAAAATATAAATTCTACTTGAAACATCTACTTAGGTTTGGATTTCTACGCTACCAAAACATTCCTATATACACTCCTCCAATTCTTTATATATTTAATAAATAAATAAATACTGTTTCACATTTTTTCTTAATTGACTATTGGACCGTTATCAGTATAGATAAATATCAGTATAAGACAAATAGTACAAGAATTAAACACTGGTTCTCAGTTTTAATGATGCATAGCCATGTACCCAGGCATTCTAGTAAAAAGAGTATCACCTAGTGACTAATGCTTGGGCATGAGCATAATTATTGAAACATGTTGACATCATAATTACTACATTTTCAATTAAATGATGAATCAATGGCTGGGTTTATAATGATGACTTTTCATATACTACACCAGTTTAAGCATGGCTAATCGAGTTTGTCGGTTATGCAGTGATGTAGTGGAAGCCAAAAGAGCAACAAACTTGTTCAGTGCTGTTGGGATGCAAAACAATTGAGTTTCTCGAACAACTGTTTTGCTTGATGTTATCATTTCGAGAAATGATGGTCTGTCTTTATATATATGTATTAAGTGCAAACTTCCAATTGTGTCTCTAGAGAAATCATTTGCAGACTTAGACGCATTCAAATAGCTGGTTCGTTGCTCTGGATATATTTTGGAGAGAGTGAGAGCTCTTTTAAAGCGAACTAAATTCACTATTAGTGATGTTAGCGTGTCACCCAATATATAAAGAGAAAGACCTTGCTCCAAATTGTCAAGAAAAAGGTTATCATTTGAAAGTAAGTGAAAAAGTTTTCAAAATGTTTATTTAACTACATTTATTGACAGACTCATTTAATTAGCTTCACTACAGTTTTGTGTCCAACTAATTCTCCTCCATTATTACTAGCCACTTCACCTGATCCTTTAGATTCCAGAGGTAAAATCTTTACAATTACATGAATCTCGTGTTGTTATGATAAACAGACACAGACATAAGTGTGAAATTGACTAGTCCAAGAAAACAGTAACTGTAAGTATACTAATATAAGTGATATATTGACTAAATATATAAATAGATATCTCTGTCAACACCAACAGGTACAACTCCATTTACAAAGACAGTAGGAGAGTCTTAAAGTAGGCTTGCTTGAGATTTGCTTGGAGGGCACACTCTATCCATTGCTAAAGCAGTCATGACAATGGCCAATTTGCAACAGGCTGTCTTCAATATTATCTTAAATGTTAGATCGATCAGGAGACACACTGACACATACACAACCATTCATCTCTAAACTCTGAACGATTTCCTTACAAACAGTCTTAGTGACTGTTGCTGTACATGCCATAAATGGAGTACCTGATGGCAGTAATGAACACATCCCAGCAACATGACCAAATAATGGTCAAAAATCTTTATTCTTAATACAATAAAATGTGTATATTAAAACTTTAAGTAAATAATAATCTAACATTAAGGCAAAAAGAATTTTGATAATCATATCATAGTTGATGGAGGATCCTAGAGTATATTAATTTCAAAGAGATTTGTGGAAATTAAACGCATGCACAAACGTAGTTACCAGGCGTTCTACTCTTTACTAGAACGCCTGGGTATGAGGCTATATGATGCAGTTAAAATTAAATTTTGTTAAGAAGTCAGTCTTAGGATATATTATTGGCAAACATCTTGTAATGAAGACATTGTAAAGAACTATGACATTCCTAAGGTTAACATGACCTTTCTTTGGCTGAAGACATGATACAAATTGTAAGTTGGAAGATCAAATAATGTAGATGTGCTATAACTTTGTTTAAACACTCCTTCTAAAAGAAATGTCAAAGCCGATCCAGTGTTCACTGCATTTAATTGGTTTGTCAAAGAGAGAACCTTTATGAACTGTGAAGGTTGTACTGATGCCTTTAATGAAGTGCAAGAGAGTTTTTCCAAGCAATATCACTTAAAGTGACATCTTTTACTGCAGTTTCAACAAGTTAGTACACTTTGAACATGATGATATGGGACAAAAGACTGATCATTTTGTTCAGACGGGTCAAATGTTCTATAGGCTTGGTAATCTGTAAAGACAAACTTCTCAGTTGTAGGGCATTCATAGCTTCTTTCATGAGTATCTTACATGGATGTAACAAGAGGATGGCACAAATACTTTAGAGCAAAGTCAACAGATAATTGATGTCAAGCCAATCTATCATTTTATGTAAGTTTATTGATTTCTCATTCATAATGATTAGTTGCACTGATGGAGACTCAAGACCTTTATTAAACTGCTTCTTGGTGAGTATGAGCTGGTGTTTTAGTTCTCATTCTGAGCAGGCCTTATCATCTATCATTCGTTCACAACTAGCAAAATCTGTAAGAGGTTCTCCATGTTTCTGTTTTTTGTGATGCAATTGTATTGCTATTCTAGCATTGTTATCTAGTTAAAATAGGTTCTTAAGCAATTCGTGTAAGAGGTTGTCATATTACCTGGTTTTTATTCTATTTTTGGCACACAAATGCTTTAGGTTTGATCTAACAAGTTATTGGTTATATAACCTATTATGTTAATCTAGTAAATCAGTGGAACTCAAATAACTTCAAATGATGGTAATCTCTATTTTAAGATTACTTTTAACATGACCCAATTTTTCATTGGTTATTTTAAATATGATAATTGTGATATTAGATCACATGTGTGTGAAACTACAATTGTATTACAGTGAAAGTAATATTTCTAGTGAAAGAATGTAAACTGAAAGAGATTACATTAGGTATTAAACTTAAGATATTAAAAATAATGGTAATGGCATTGAAAATTCATCTGCTTTTGCATGCTACAAAAAGAATAATTAAGTTTAGGATGAAGAGATGGAGACCACGATTACTGGAAAATTCAGCTATAATGAAATATGAGCTATTGGGAAGAAAATTACAAGCTATCCTCATGTTATTGCTTTTTAAATTGACAAATGAATGTCCAATAGCTACTGCTTGTTCAAAGGGCACAGACAAAGTAAAATAATAATATACAATATGGCATAAATGTACTAAAAATATAGATAAAGTATGATTAATAAGACAAAGATAAAAATTGATAATTAATGATATCTGATAAGCTTTAGGAAGGTAAGTGATAGCATGTGGATGACTAGTGAATAAGCATATTTACTTTAGATTTAAAATTGATCAGAGACAAGCTACATTTATCTAAAGTCAGTTAATAATCACATTATTAATTACTACTATCATTACATTCTATGATATAATGATGTCATCAAGACAATAAATTATTAAATTTAATAATTTTTGTGGGCATGATATAAATGGCTCGGCTTGTACTTATCTAAGACAATGATTTAGATTTAATCCAAGTAATTACTAATGTTAAAAAGAAATGGCAGTCACTAATCACTGGACTGGATTAAATGACTGCACTGTGAAACTTATATATCATAATTATAATAGGAAGGTAATATTATAGCTATAATATTATCAAAAAAGGAGACAAGGATTACAACAATTACTTTTTTCACTTTGCCAGACTGTGTAACTATTGTTAGCTTAAGTTCAATCCCAAGTTCTCATTGTTATAAATTCCTTGCTACCCACCATCATTATTAAATATGCACTTGAACTATGTATATGATGCACACACCCACACACACAATGAACGCCTGTATATTTGTTAAATTTGAAAGTATGGATGAACTCCTTTCATTCCATTTTACTATCAGATTTATATCTAGATGTAATTTAATTTTTTGTATATAGTTAGTTCCTTTGTATCAGCTTATGTAAAGTGTCAATTAATTATAACCAAGGAGTTTGAGATCATCACATACTTAAACAGCACTGTTTTTCAATTGTAACTGCAATCTTCTTTACAAAAAATATGCAAGTCAAGGATTAATTTTAGTATTTAATAACATGGAGAAAAGAAACTTTGCTTTTTCTGTTGTTATCAAACACTGTTCAATTTGCTATAGTAATATACCAATCACTATATAGATGTATGTATGTTATACACACAATAGTACTATTATTGTATATACAAGTATGACACCTTGTAAAGAGGAAATATTACAACATGATTTTATTTACATGATAACATTATATGTGATGAATTAAGTAAATTTACATAGTGCTGACTTTATCAACTACATCCATATTAGCTCCACTGTTGATCAAAAGTGTAACAACTTCAGTCTTTCCATTACATACAGCTTCATGCAAAGGAGTTCTCTCGTCCTAACAGATATAGACAACAATACAAAGTAATACATGTACATAGACTGTATTGTTAGACTATGACAAAGTGTTGGCTATTAATAATGTATCACAGAATAACTGCTAAGTACTGTTATGTGGGTTTAGTATGATACATGTTTTATGCAACCAGTTTGTTTTTATAATACAATTTCATATTCTACAACTGAATAATAAAGCTATTACTTCTCATGTTGATATAACATGGCAGACAGGATAAAACATGAATAGTAGAAAATGTAAATTAACACAAAATCTATTACAATATCCAGTTATTATATTTTTACAGTATAAACATGTTATTATGGTATAATAGGAACATAAGACATTTTGCATAAGACTTTAATAAATCTATACTAAAATGTTAAAATATATTACTGTTATTATTTGAATAAAATTCAGGAATATATAGTACTCAAAACAACAAGGAATCATTGAGTGACATAAGAAAGCCAAATAACACTCAATATGATATCCAGACAAGGCATATTAAGCAAACAATTTTGCAAGTGATGTTCTGTTTAATTTAACATCATTAATTAATTGTCATTCAAATGATTTTGAATGACATTAGCAGTAGTTTCATGATTCACAATAATTTTGTAATTTTTTGAAATGACTACAATCAAAATTATTTCCATCCTAAAAGCCTACTTCAATTCTGTCAATATAAATCTGATGGTCTACTTTGTTGCTGTTATGAGTGTAGATAAAACAAAAGACCTTTAAGGTTATACAATGGAGAAATAGACAAAACATTGACACTGACTAGTTAGTGCTAGGGTTGTAGACATATTAGTGTTGATCATTCTATAGGTAGAGATGAGCCTACCTTCACATAAAAATGAATATCTAGTGCATATAATTTAAGTCATTGCCATAACAGGGTAGTTCTTTCACAAAAAATGTAACAATAAAATGAAATGTATACTGACATGGTTTGAGTTTTCTCCTTTACTTATGATTGCATATATCTATTGACTCTTGAATGATTGAATTATTAATAGTAAGTGGCATTGGATGTTCTCTCAGAGATTATTCAGAAGTTCACAATTTGAGTAGGCAGCTGTACCTGAATTGACAGTGTCCTTATAAAATTCGCAAGTTGCGTTGAGTTGAGTAGTTGCGTTCAAGCTACAGCATGAACTTTAAAATTCTCCAGACAATGGCGAGACTTCCTTCTCTAGGGGAGAGGTTTTGTGTCAGAGGTAGTGAATAAACTTTTCATTTCCCAGATAATGGCCACACTTCTTACTCTACGATTGAGTAGTTGATTTAGAGGTAGAGAATGAACTTTTGATTCCTCAGAAAATGGCAAGACTTCCTTCTCTAAGGGTTGAGTAGTTGTGTTCAAGCTAGAGAATGAACTTTTGATTCCCCAGATAATGGCCAGACTTCCTTCTCTAAGGGTTAAGTAGTTGCATTTGAGGCAGTGAATGAACTTTTAATTCGACAGATAATGGCCAGACTTCCTCCTCTAGTGTTGAGTAGTTGCCTTCTCTAAATGTTTTTATTTTTAATCACAACTTGTAGGAAAGTGTTCCTACAGAAATATGATGGAGGATAGCTCTGATAGAATCATGTTATCAATACGTTCTCTATACACAACTTGATTTGATTTGGTACCTTGAGGATAATATTTATATGTAGGTGAATTTGAACTTTTAGGAGCAGAGACATTTTTGCTTACAATAGTGCAGGGAATGTAGAGAGTGGTCCTTCAGAGACCAGTGGTATCCTTATCTTGAGCTGTATCCAGTCCAAAAAGGTAAGATTAACTTCAACCCATAGATGTTGTTGCAACATTCAAATATCCCATAGAACTATATCACAAAATTCCATAAGCTGCCTTAGTGCTGTGACAAATGTAGAAATTTACTCTTCATCAACAACAACTACTCTCCCCGTTGACGACATGATATTTAACTTGAATCTTTCTATTAAAATTGACAGCTTTGTGTGATAGTGTCCTTGCAATGTCTTTGTTGCCCTTGCACTTAATTAACCGATTATACGTGAAATTCTATTAAACCGCAAATACACCTGACAGCGAAATTTATTTCAAGAAAAATTAGAAAATGACCTTTTTAGATTGACCTGCAAAGAGTGAGTTTTACTGAAAGAACTAGACAGAATTGGTGTAGAGAAGCTTCGTTCAGAATGAAGATGAGTTCGAGAAGTAGACATCTATATCTTGAAAGTTGGCTGTAGACATTACCAGACGGAGATATAATAGCCGCGAGTAAAGCAATTTTTCATACACCAAGCTAAAGCAAGTGGGTCGCTGAATCTGAAGCTGCTATACAAACTACTGAAGACATTGCTATGCCTTTTTAAAGCCAGTAACACTCGAAGTAACGTACGTTTTTGAACTATAGATATTACTAAGCAGTATGTATACGTTAAAGTTTTTCTCTTTCTGCTCATACAATAGTGACAATTGCTCGTGATTGTTGTAGCCATTGGCAATTTTCTTTTTTTATGATAAGTTTAGTAAATGTTACAATGTGATTATAGGAAACTATATATGATCAGTAGTGGACTGATGTATATAATACATAGAGATTTTATGAGATATGAGATATTGTATGAATAGATACTTATAGACGAAAGGTATATTTATTTTGTGCAAATATTACTGGTATTGTTTTGTGTGCCACATTAGGAAGCAATCTTTAGCATCACCAGTGTGAAAAAGTCAAACATCACACTCTCTATAATACCAGGAAATGACAGGAACTATCAACATGAGTGTGGTGAACTGCATTGTGGTAAGAGTATTGACCTCTTTTTAACTTGTTGTCATTTCTTATCATCATAGGAAAATCACGAAGAGATAGTTGATGAATAGGTGTTCAATTGTCACCACATCTTAGTCAACTACAATAGTTACCTATCAACTCTTTTGCTAGCTGAACATAGAACTCTTTTATGTTTTAAATGTTGCTGGTTGTGATAGTGTTGTGTAAAATGTGTGTATTCATGATAGTAACATTGAACAGAATGAAGACTATATATTTATATAACTTGTGTTACTTGATTTTACAACTGCAATAGCCATGGAGCTGATCCCCACAGTTCTCTTCACCTATGTACTTGTTATATATAATATTTTTGGACAAGTGTTAAAGGTGCCCTCTCCGCCCTCTCACTTACTCTGGCATGCCATTCCAAGTTGGTTTGAATAATATATAATGTGCAACCAATATTGCTATTGAGCCATATTCAATGTGGGAGTGAAGATAATGATGAAATTAAGGTATCTTTGAAATAGAAGGTCGAATAATGTTTCAAAGAATCACTTCAACCTTTGTAAGTTGTACCACTGCTGGCAGTAATAGATTGGCCTATATTAGAAGTGTAAAGGGAATTGGGTCAGAATTTTCCTGTATGATGTCAGTAGAAATTTAAGATGATGGAGGAAAGTTGTTAAAAACATTAGCATTTTCAGTGTTCCACTGGAATGTGATGTAGTTAACTGATGGTTAAACATTGAGAATAACCTTGTAGGTGCTGAAATGTATAGATGAAAGGGGCAACATGTCCTTTAGTTAATAAGTGTATGAAGCTGTTAGCCAGATAAACAGGCTTTACAAATAACACAACAAAGAGCCTGTTGTACTTACCACCAGATAAACTATTACTTACAGGCATAAATCTGATAACATTGATGCCTGGCATTGTTATAATATCTTTGATGAACTATGTTTTTATAATATTGTATCCACAACTCCTTATTCCCTCTTACAATAGTACCAGCTGTGCCAAGAGCTGTTAAAACTACACCAATGTTGCACCAAGTATATAATATACACAAGCTGGTTGATTGTACTCATTAGATCTAAACTTTGAGATTGTTCATATTGTATTTGGTAAATATAACAAGATACTTTGTAGTGAAGGTGGGCTGAAATTGTTATTTATTCAATACTTTGGTACTTCCAATTGTACTTTGGTTGTCAAATATTGTTACTTGAGTAGCTGTAGAATCAGTTATAAAAAAATATGTCACACTTGTTGGGTATTTATCAGAGTTTTCTTGGATTGATGCAAGTGATAACATATGCTTTGGTATTGGAAAACGAGTTCCACCATGAATTGACATTTGTTTCATTGACATGACCACAATTCAAATAACAAGTTTTATTGATCAATTGAATCGCTGGCATGTTGACATTTCTGTAATTGGTAAAAGTAAGTTGAGCAGGATTGGGAAAGTAAGACACTTTCAATAGATTCTATAATTCTATAATTGTTGGTGGTTGCTAAATTTAGTCACTCGTTTAAAGTTGGCAGTGACTATAGGTCCAGTAACAGGACCCGTTATTTTGTAGCTATTGGTCCGGCAAACCAAACTACGCCTCGTAAAAGTAAAACCACACCCACATCAATCATGGACACTTACGAAGGAATGTCGTTTGTTGTTGGTGAAACTTTTGCGTCTTACGCAAGAAAACCTTTGAAGAGAAAGGAGAACTTGGTCTTGACACATATTTCAAGGTACATAATGAAAATAAATCATGTCATATTTTCATTGTTGTGTAGGTCACCAGTGTTTTTTTCAAAACCAGTTAAATTTGTCTTGTGTCAGTATCAGAAATTCTGCAAAATGATGTCCTTGTGTCAGGAAATTTGTTCACTGGGTTCTGAAGTTGGTATGAGTCAGTATGAAGAGCGTTACTCTGTTTTGGTGTGTATTCGTGACAACTGGAAACCAGGGAAATGTGTTGAGCGCACAGAACGTACTATGTGTAGCCATGGTATTTTGTGTTTACTGTAAAGTCATGTACATGTATGTAGATGGTAGTGAATGTGATAATGATTGCAAAGATGATTAAGTAATTTCTGGAGATGGATCTGAAGACAAACAGGAAGTAGTTATGGGTAAGGATTGTTTTGTACTAACAAATGTGTGTAGGAGAAAGGGACAATTGGAGAGATACATGTACAAGATGGATCAGATAGCTTTGATGCTAATGAATGATTAAATGGTAAGAGGTGCTTTTACTTAAGGAAGATAATGGTAACACATACAGGTTTGACTACAATCAAGATTCCACCAAGACTGAAGAAGCATGGAAGACCAAAGGTTAACTATCGTAGGTCTACCAAGGAAATGTCAGAATCATGGCAAGCCTATACCTTTTATGAAGAAAATGCCCACTGAAAAAGAAAAAGTAAGTACTTCATTACACAGCATACTTATCATTAAACATCTTAGTTATTTTGAAGTAGTTTGTTGATGCCAATGTTGTTGATTCTGCAATTAAAGGTTCTCTTATTAATGAAGACAATGTTGAAGTCCACCCAGAGACAATTTCCTGCTCCTGTTTAGATGAAAATGTATGCATTGAAAGCTATAGGAAATATTTTTCTCCTGATAGGCAAGAGTCATCCTATTTGGTACTGTGGTCAGTGCAGGAATCTAATTGATGATGATATGGAAGATTCCATTGTTTGTGACTCATGCTTGACATGTTTTCATTTCCATTGAATTAGTTTGAAAGGTCCTCCAAAATTAAAGCTATGGTACTGTTGAACTTGCTATATCATTACTAATAAGTTGTGAAACTTTATTGCAGTATTAATGATTACAGTTCATTTATCATTAGGAATGTTTATTGAGTGGGTGTGGTTTTACTTTTTGAGGCGTGGTTTCGATTGCCTGACCAATTGTTGAAAAATAACGAGTCTGATTATCGGACCTATAGGCTTTGCCTTTAAAGTTTGGTGTGCATGCAAAGGTAAAGTTAAGTTGATACTAGAGAAATATAAAGAAGTTGACAATACTGTTTCTTATGGAATCAGTTGATACTGTACAGAATTCCAGCAACCGTCATTATCCTCAACAAGTTCATAATCATCATGAATACTGTTTTCTCATAGAATCAATTGATGCCTATGATACCGTAGAGAACTCCATACTCAAAAAGTGTATAATCATCCAGAACGATTCTTATTAATGTTGCAATGTATTCTAGCTATGTATTGGTTAAAGAGGAAGGTATGTCACATATATGTTGTGTGTGGTTTTGTTTTCCACATGCTCAATAATTTAGAATGATTTTGATTTTATGTCTTGTGTAACCCATATATAAAGTTATATGAGGTGACAAAACCACAAATACTTCATAAATACATGAATTAATAACAACATTACATACAAAATACATCATGTATAATAATCACAACATGTTTAATAATGAAGACACTTACATTGTTAATGGCATCCAGTGATGCACCAGACTTTATTAGCACATCAGCTACATCATTGCGGCCACTGGCAGCAGCCCGATGAAGGGGAGTATCATTGTACTACATAAAGTAGATGTCATTATTTATGATCAATTCACTTTATTATAATATATAGCTACAACTAATGATACATTATAAAGGGTAGGTAAAATAAATTCAATGTTTTTAAACTAATGTGTATAGAGAGGTTGATACTTTATGTGATGTCATCAACAGTAGTATTCATGATAACTAGCAATTATATGTTTACAATTTAAAATGTTTGTCATATTATGTCACATATCTTTTACCTATAGATTTACAATACATTCTCATAATACAATATATTACAGTAAGTGATTTGCTAAGTACATGCTCTATAAAATTTATATTATTAACAAGTTATAACTAGTATAATACAATAGCTGTATAATAGCTAAATATGATAGGAATTAAGTATACACAGAGGAACCCACTAGTAGTCACTCCACTAAACAGGTCTCAGCCAGTGATAAACTTTTGGAAGGAAGTGTAATTATAAGTGATATTAAAATATTAGGTGTTAAATGAAAAGGAAGACTAATTATTATCATTATATATCAGGTAACCTACACTATCTAATAATATCATTATTGACATCATTTCATTACATTCATTCTATTGTTAGTTCTATTTTATTCCACATAACACTATGTAAGCAAAAATGGATGTTTAAATTATGCAACAAACCTGACAATTAAATGTTAAAATGTACTCAAGTATGTAATATCATATTTGTCTGCACGAACTAAGGCATTACAAATAAACTATGAGGCTATAGGACAAGTGATCTACATGACTTGCATAACATATATTATAAAAATTATAAAAGTTGTATATTGTTGAATTTTGTTTGTTATTTGATTTATTCTTGTTGATAATAATAATAACAAATTTATTAAAACAATGTTATGTTAGTGGTAGCTTCATTTATAGAAACGTATCCACAATGTGTACAAGAAATCATTTTTACAACACATGCTTGCTTGTACATGATGATAGATCATATTGTGGATAAATTCATATTTTCATGTTTTGTGATTAGAACAGTAGATGAATGAAAATTTCACAACTTTTATAGCTTTAATACTTATTAATCAAAAGGATGTACTTTACAAACTATAACTGTATTCTTGAGGTAATCAAGGAGTAAGCTGGGACTAATGTGGTAAGCCTTTTTGTGTAGAAAACATGAAAATATAATATATATTCACATGATAGCAATGTAAAGTACACATCTTATTATCAGAGATCACATTCTATATAATGCCCTACTTTGTTGGCTGGTTATTATTGGCAACATTTAATTTCTCAGTCAGTTAAGTAGGTTCATTTATTATTCACAGTATGTCATATAAAGACTTTATTGATTAGGAAAGTAAGAAGACTCTATTAACAACATGTACCAGCCATCAAACAATGACATTGGCTAGACTTATGACTTAGAGACTCTCATAGTTAGCTTTTATTATCTGATAACAACAATGAAGACAGTACAGTATACATTACAAACCACTGGTACATCGTACTTATAGACTGAGTGTAAAAAAGTTACCATGTATTAGAATCTATAACTTAGCATATAGAAGTTTTGTTATATTAATTCTTTGTCAAAATGGACTCTGTACAGGTTGGTTGAGTTACTAGAGTAACTATTACATAACAATCTAACATTATACAAAAGGGCTTGTTGACTCCACCAAGAAATATATAGTACTTGGAATAGCATACTTGTCACATAACTTGTCAACACAGACTCTTTATATATAATGTAAGTGTTCACTGTGCTTGTTTCTGTCAAAATTCATGTATTCTATTCCTTATAATTTATGTTAATTACTTCATATTACTTACAGTTTAAACATATATTGGAATGTAATCTTCACCATAACTTTATAATCATGAATGTATTAAGGAGTTCTGTTATATAGTGTTAGAATGATGACAACAAGTTGTTGAATGTATTTATTTATAATATAATATCAATACATATAAAGATCTATTAGACCATAAGTTTGTGATTTCACTAATCTACTATTAAAGACATGAAATCAATATATTTATCAGTGGACATTAAAAGTGATGATTCTTTGTTACTATCACTCATAAAAAGCATTTGTTATATATAATACAAAAGGTTTCCATATTTCCTGAGTCAACCATTAATGTGTAATAAATGGGAATGCATTCAAGACCACTTTGCAATTGTTTATATTTGTTATGGTTTCCATTATTCATAAGTCCAATGTTCCACTGTACTGATACTGATAGACTTACATGTACTTAATATGATATTTGTCATTTTTTTGGCAAAACTACACATGTTGTGCTAAAAATTCCGAATAAACTATGTGGTTGCTATGCGGCCATTTTGTACATGATTTTTAACAAATTTGGTTACTAAGTACTTTTATGATTTGTCTTCCTGGATACCAAGTATGGTATATATCCAGTACAAAATGTATGTATGCAAACATTCACTTTGAAACTATTTAGAGTAATATGTGTGATTTACCCAAATTAGGTCACATTTAATATATTCTCCAAATTCCTATGATTGATTTATAATTATAAGGTTTGCTATAATTAATTATTTCTATTTTACTTAATTATTACATTATAATGTAAAAGAGAGTAGTCTATTGTACAATGTACATTACACAAGATTTTTAGTCTTCATGTAGATATTATGTTTACAGACAAACACAAACATAATGAAAGGCACTAAAGTGCCGAACCTCGCTGTAGTTTCTAAGTTATTTATAAATTTTATGCCAGCTTAGGCCCAGCTATGATGTTGTTATTGCAAGAAAATTTATTAACATTCCAGAAGGTGTGGTTATAAAATGGCAAGCTTTGTCATTCTGTATATGCTCATTAATTGTTCCTTGATTTCTAGCTTTGCCATGTTTGTGAAGCAGTAACTGAATAAGTGATAGTATCATTCAATTCCCAAGCAAGATTAAGTGCTACTTTCGTGATGAAAAGTTTCTCTGAGTCTTTACATGACCCTTTAAAATCTATCAATATTTCATATACAAAATTTATTGTAACTTGAAGATGAAACCTTCTTTGGAAACGTCCCGTGGTACAAATATAAATCGATATATTATCTATTAGTACCAGTCTTTTCAGTGCTTGAAGACGTTTCCTGAATGCGTTACTTCCCTCCAAGTCCACAAAACATTTTTCAGAACTTTTCTAACGATTACTTCGACCAACGGCCTTCTGTCTTGCTGATCCGTATTCCTCTGAGATTGTTTACAACATACTAAAAAATCTCCACGTTAAGTTTTTTACTTTTCGAGAAACGGCACTTGACCTCTGCAGCCTGAAAATTCTTTTGCGAGTTTTAAGCTTCTGTTTTCCTTGACGATGTTCTTGACACTACTGTTGTAAAGTCCACATGCTTTTCTATTCGTTGCTAAACGTTGGTAGCTGCTAATGCTTCGGTTGCCAAGTTATAGCAGTTCAAAAAAAACAACTCTGGTAACAGACACAGACACACACACACACACACACAAACAGACTACAGTACCCTCGCTATGCGCCCACGCACAGCGAGGTTAATAACATTGAAATTAAAGACTTGACAATATCAACCACTAAACATATTATAAACTAAAACAAGTAACTTGTTTTATAAGATCCTCATAACTTAACTTTATACTAAATTATAATCATAATACGAGGTACTAATAAGTTTAAATTACAATATTAAACACTAACCTTATCTAGTGCATGTATATTGGACTTATTTTTAATTAGCATTTCTGCTGTTTCAGCATTAGATGCAAAGTGTAATGCTGTTCGACCATCCTGTAAAAGAAGAAATATAAGTTAATACTAGATAACTAACAGTATACTATACATTGTACATAAACAAGTACTATCATAACATGTGGTCAATATCAGTGGAGGTTCATGTTGTTTATTCTCTCTCTTATGACTATTATTAGTAGCTCATATCATGTCATGTCAATGTAGTACATTCAACAAACACTATATTATGAGCAACAAAACTAAGATGTTTAGGAAAGACTACTAATACATGTGTAAATACATGGCAAGAGCAAGTCTGAATTAATGATGATAAAACCTCATATAATAATAAAAGGTGGTTATTAACTATATATGAGTTACAAATGTCATAATATAACATATTACTACAAGTATACTGTATACAAGTATGTCATGTGATACATTAGATGAAAATGTATGCATTGAAAGCTATAGGAAATATTTTTCTCCTGATAGGCAAGAGTCATCCTATTTGGTACTGTGGTCAGTGCAGGAATCTAATTGATGATGATATGGAAGATTCCATTGTTTGTGACTCATGCTTGACATGTTTTCATTTCCATTGAATTAGTTTGAAAGGTCCTCCAAAATTAAAGCTATGGTACTGTTGAACTTGCTATATCATTACTAATAAGTTGTGAAACTTTATTGCAGTATTAATGATTACAGTTCATTTATCATTAGGAATGTTTATTGAGTGGGTGTGGTTTTACTTTTTGAGGCGTGGTTTCGATTGCCTGACCAATTGTTGAAAAATAACGAGTCTGATTATCGGACCTATAGGCTTTGCCTTTAAAGTTTGGTGTGCATGCAAAGGTAAAGTTAAGTTGATACTAGAGAAATATAAAGAAGTTGACAATACTGTTTCTTATGGAATCAGTTGATACTGTACAGAATTCCAGCAACCGTCATTATCCTCAACAAGTTCATAATCATCATGAATACTGTTTTCTCATAGAATCAATTGATGCCTATGATACCGTAGAGAACTCCATACTCAAAAAGTGTATAATCATCCACAACGATTCTTATTAATGTTGCAATGTATTCTAGTTATGTATTGGTTAAAGTGGAAGGTATGTCACATATATGCTGTGTGTGGTTTTGTTTTCCACATGCTCAATAATTTAGAATGATTTTGATTTTATGTCTTGTGTAACCCATATATAAAGTTATATGAGGTGACAAAACCACAAATACTTCATAAATACATGAATTAATAACAACATTACATACAAAATACATCATGTATAATAATCACAACATGTTTAATAATGAAGACACTTACATTGTTAATGGCATCCAGTGATGCACCAGACTTTATTAGCACATCAGCTACATCATTGCGGCCACTGGCAGCAGCCCGATGAAGGGGAGTATCATTGTACTACATAAAGTAGATGTCATTATTTATGATCAATTCACTTATTATAATATATAGCTACAACTAATGGTACATTATAAAGGGTAGGTAAAATAAATTCAATGTTTTTAAACTAATGTGTATAGAGAGGTTGATAATTTATGTGATGTCATCAACAGTAGTATTCATGATAACTAGCAATTATATGTTTACAATTTAAAATGTTTGTCATATTATGTCACATATCTTTTACCTATAGATTTACAATACATTCTCATAATACAATATATTACAGTAAGTGATTTGCTAAGTACATGCTCTATAAAATTTATATTATTAACAAGTTATAACTAGTATAATACAATAGCTGTATAATAGCTAAATATGATAGGAATTAAGTATACACAGAGGAACCCACTAGTAGTCACTCCACTAAACAGGTCTCAGCCAGTGATAAACTTTTGGAAGGAAGTGTAATTATAAGTGATATTAAAATATTAGGTGTTAAATGAAAAGGAAGACTAATTATTATCATTATATATCAGGTAACCTACACTATCTAATAATATCATTATTGACATCATTTCATTACATTCATTCTATTGTTAGTTCTATTTTATTCCACATAACACTATGTAAGCAAAAATGGATGTTTAAATTATGCAACAAACCTGACAATTAAATGTTAAAATGTACTCAAGTATGTAATATCATATTTGTCTGCACGAACTAAGGTATTTCAAATAAACTATGAGGCTATAGGACAAGTGATCTACATGACTTGCATAACATATATTATAAAAATTATAAAAGTTGTATATTGTTGAATTTTGTTTGTTATTTGATTTATTCTTGTTGATAATAATAATAACAAATTTATTAAAACAATGTTATGTTAGTGGTAGCTTCATTTATAGAAACATATCCACAATGTGTACAAGAAATCATTTTTAAAACACATGCTTGCTTGTACATGATGATAGATCATATTGTGGATAAATTCATATTTTCATGTTTTGTGATTAGAACAGTAGATGAATGAAAATTTCACAACTTTTATAGCTTTAATACTTATTAATCAAAAGGATGTACTTTACAAACTATAACTGTATTCTTGAGGTAATCAAGCAGTAAGCTAGGACTAATGTGGTAAGACTTTTTGTGTAGAAAACATGAAAATATAATATATATTCACATGATAGCAATGTAAAGTACACATCTTATTATCAGAGATCACATTCTATATAATGCCCTACTTTGTTGGCTGGTTATTATTGGCAACATTTAATTTCTCAGTCAGTTAAGTAGGTTCATTTATTATTCACAGTATGTCATATAAAGACTTTATTGATTAGGAAAGTAAGAAGACTCTATTAACAACATGTACCAGCCATCAAACAATGACATTGTCTAGACTTATGACTTAGAGACTCTCATAGTTAGCTTTTATTATCTGATAACAACAATGAAGACAGTACAGTATACATTACAAACCACTGGTACATCGTACCTATAGACTGAGTGTAAAAACGTTACCATGTATTAGAATCTATAACTTAGCATATAGAAGTTTTGTTATATTATTTCTTTGTCAAAATGGACTCTGTACAGGTTGGTTGAGTTACTAGAGTAACTATTACATAACAATCTAACATTGTACAACAGGACTTGTTGACTCCACCAAGAAATATATAGTACTTGGAATAGCATACTTGTCACATAACTTGTCAACACAGACTCTTTATATATAATGTAAGTGTTCACTGTGCTTGTTTCTGTCAAAATTCATGTATTCTATTCCTTATAATTTATGTTAATTACTTCATATTACTTACAGTTTAAACATATATTGGAATGTAATCTTCACCATAACTTTATAATCATGAATGTATTAAGGAGTTCTGTTATATAGTGTTAGAATGATGACAACAAGTTGTTGAATGTATTTATTTATAATATAATATCAATACATATAAAGATCTATTAGACCATAAGTTTGTGATTTCACTAATCTACTATTAAAGACATGAAATCAATATATTTATCAGTGGACATTAAAAGTGATGATTCTTTGTTACTATCACTCATAAAAAGCATTTGTTATATATAATACAAAAGGTTTCCATATTTCCTGAGTCAACCATTAATGTGTAATAAATGGGAATGCATTCAAGACCACTTTGCAATTGTTTATATTTGTTATGGTTTCCATTATTCATAAGTCCAATGTTCCACTATACTGATACTGATAGACTTACATGTACTTAATATGATATTTGTCATTTTTTTGGCAAAACTGCACATGTTGTGCTAAAATTCTGAATAAACTATGTGGTTGCTATGCGGCCATTTTGTACATGATTTTTAACAAATTTGGTTACTAAGTACTTTTATGATTTGTCTTCCTGGATACCAAGTATGGTATATATCCAGTACAAAATGTATGTATGCAAACATTCACTTTGAAACTATTTAGAGTAATATGTGTGATTTACCCAAATTAGGTCACATTTAATATATTCTCCAAATTCCTATGATTGATTTATAATTATAAGGTTTTCTATAATTAATTATTACTATTTTACTTAATTATTACATTATAATGTAAAAGAGAGTAGTCTATTGTACAATGTACATTACACAAGATTTTTAGTCTTCATGTAGATATTATGTTTACAGACAAACACAAACATAATGAAAGGCACTAAAGTGCTGAACCTCGCTGTAGTTACTAAGTTATTTATAAATTCTATGCCAGCTTAGGCCCAGCTATGATGTTGTTATTGCAACAAAATTTATTAACATTCCAGAAGGTGTGGTTATAAAATGGCAAGCTTTGTCATTCTGTATATGCTCATTAATTGTTCCTTGATTTCTAGCTTTGCCATGTTTGTGAAGCAGTAACTGAATAAGTGATACTATCATTCAATTCCCAAGCAAGATTAAGTGCTACTTTCGTGATGAAAAGTTTCTCTGAGTCTTTACATGACCCTTTAAAATCTATCAATATTTCATATACAAAATTTATTGTAACTTGAAGATGAAACCTTCTTTGGAAACGTCCCGTGGTACAAATATAAATCGATATATTATCTATTAGTACCAGTCTTTTCAGTGCTTGAAGACGTTTCCTGAATGCGTTACTTCCCTCCAAGTCCACAAAACATTTTTCAGAACTTTTCTAACGATTACTTCGACCAACGGCCTTCTGTCTTGCTGATCCGTATTCCTCTGAGATTGTTTACAACGTACTAAAAAATCTCCACGTTAAGTTTTTTACTTTTCGAGAAACGGCACTTGACCTCTGCAGCCTGAAAAAATCTATCAATATTTCATATACAAAATTTATTGTAACTTGAAGATGAAACCTTCTTTGGAAAACGTCCCGTGGTACAAATATAAATCGATATATTATCTATTAGTATCAGTCTTTTCAGTGCTTGGAGACGTTTCCTGAATGCGTTACTTCCCTCCAAGTCCACAAAACATTTTTCAGAACTTTTCTAACGATTACTTTGACCAACGGCCTTCTGTCTTGCTGATCCGTATTCCTCTGAGATTGTTTACAACATACTAAAAAATCTCCACGTTAAGTTTTTACTTTTCGAGAAACGGCACTTGACCTCTGCAGCCTGAAAATTCTTTTGCGAGTTTTAAGCTTCTGTTTTCCTTGACGATGTTCTTGACACTACTGTTGTAAAGTCCACATGCTTTTCTATTCGTTGCTAAACGTTGGTAGCTGCTAATGCTTCGGTTGCCAAGTTATAGCAGTTCAAAAAAAACAACTCTGGTAACAGACACAGACACACACACACACACACACACAAACAGACTACAGTACCCTCGCTATGCGCCCATGCACAGCAGGGTTCTCCCCAGGAATTTATGAAGGCGTATGGCACCTACCATGAATGCAAGCTTACAAGAAGGAAATAGATGGTCGGGGTTCATGGGAATAGCTGTTATAAAATAGCATGCTCCGTGTGCATGAATAATTTTAACTAAATTTCAACTGAATATATATTCCTTGGGATAATCGGTTATAAAATGAATTGATGATTGATATATACATGATACATATTCACTGGGATTGGTTATAAAATGATGATTGATACATGCTAAGGTGATCTTTGTATACAGAGAATGTTCAGTTCACAACATTGATTCGCCTGTTCCTTTTAGAGCCCCAATCAGTACAGGCTGCATCAAAGTCATAGTGCTCAAGTGGTGGGCCTTCCATTGTAATGAAGAGTAGGTGAACAGTGATAATGTTGCTCAAGCGATTACGAAGAGGTGATTTAACTCTCTTTAGTGCTGAAAACCCCCTTTCGCAATCAGCAGTAGACGTTGGGATAAGCAAGGCTGCTAGAGCTAGCTTAAACAGATTAGGAAAAAGATTTGATAGATCGGATCTTGAAACAAGGGTGGTCATCACTTCCTGTGCATTCATACTGTGAAAAGGAAAGGAAGGACCTGCAGAATTCTTAAAGAGCTCCCACTCCCCCATTAATTCTTCCTTGTTAATGAGTGCATCTGTGAAGTGGGTGGATAGAGTGATCAAGTGGTGATGACCATACCATTGATGGTTCTCAGGCCATGATTTCCCATCAAAGACACTGAACGCCTCTATAAGCTCCATGTCAGGGAAACGCCATTGAAGGTGGGATTCTACAGCATCTAAATATTTATCATAGACATTTTCCTTGAAATTTAAAGAGTGCCTAACACTAATAATATTGAAGCCAGCTAGGTCTTCATCAAGAACCTTATCAAGAGAACTGAAGTGCTGCCCCGGGGAAGCCTTCAGGTTGTGCAGAGAAGCCAAAGTGCCGGACACTAAGGGTTTCACTAGACTGTAGTCAAGGTCCTTGCGCTGAAAAGCACGTGACAGAGTTGCCAGGGGAGGTAAAATATCAGATAGCATAAGAAGTGTAGCCACAAAATTATAGGTTTTGACAAACGTAGCTAACCCTAGGGCCTGAGCATCATGGCGCTCATCTGCTTCTCGTTCTAGGCTAGTTATGACTGACTTCAGGCATTTTCTCAAGTTATTAACAGCATGTTCGTGGGATAGCCAACGAACATCTTTTGCTTGTGTGAGTTTCAGTCGAGGATCCTCTAGTATATCTTGAATCAATTTAAGGGCTGCCGTACGGACTGCTGAATTATCATAAAATCTGTACAACTGATCAAGGATGGCTTTGAACTTCTTAACGTAAGGAACCGCATCAGCTGCCTGAGCAGAAGCAAGAGCAAGCCTATGAGCTACACAATGGTTTGCTATCAGCCATGGGGATTTCTGCTTCAAGAGAGTGGCTACCCCACTGTGACGACCAATCATCACAGCAGCCCCATCACTCCCAAATGCCACTAGCTTACCATCTATGTCAAAGCCTTCTTCCTCACAAAGCTTTTGAAGAGCTGAAAAAATGGTTGATGCAGTTCCATTCGGAACCTCTAATAAGCTAATGAAAGAAGTACAAATCTGCCGATCACTATTAAGGTAACGCGCATACACAATCAACTCCTTTTTTACGGCTACATCTGTTGTTTCGTCACACAACAAACTAAAGAATGGGGATGATCTAATGTCGTCAAATATTTTATTTCTGATAACAACCCCAAGAGAGCTAACAGCCTCCTGCATGAATCTCTCTGAGGTGTAGTGTGCATTGCCTCCCAAGTTGAGGTCACACAGATACGTAGCTCCAATTGATTTTGCCAATTCAAGCAACGATACAAAATTCGTGGTATGAGGGATCTCATTCTTACACAAGAAGTACAAACACTTCATAGCTGATATCATGGCTTTTCTCTCAGCACTTTCTACAGTGTGGAAAGCCTGTTCAATCCCTCCCACATCTCTAGATATGCACAGCTGCACCTCTAGTGCTTTAGCCTCATTGTGGCTTTGGGAAGCTTCATGGCGTTTAAGGCTACTCTGCTGCAAGGTAACACAAGGAACATCGACCCAGGAGGCTTTACCTACGGGTACCTTCTTGGGACGGCGGCTGTGCTTCCTGCAGAGCTTACAGAACATACCCTGGCCATCAACACTCACTTGCACCCAAGGGTAAGAGGTTTGCCACTCTTTATTAAACCCAGACAATCGCGCGTGACAACGGACACGCTTTACTGGTAGATCGGCCTCCTCAGCGGTCTCCTCTGCACTTTCTGGCAGAGCTTCAGGGGTGTTCTCTTGCACCCTGCTGGAAGGCGATGAGTTGGCGACAGAAAAGTAATCACGGAGGCTAGTAGTTCTCTTGGCCATCCCGTCCACGACGCACTACACGCGGTTTATGTGACCACACCCTCTACGTTAGCTAGTATGCGCGTGCGCAACTCTATTAAATACTCGCGCGCATGTAATAGTTGCACCACGCGCTAACGCGTAGCGCTACATATTTTAAAGCGTAGCGCTAAGATTAACGCGTACGGCGAGTAGTGTAAAGCGTAAGGTTCCCTTACGCCTAAATGCCCTGGGGAGAACCCTGCACAGCGAGGTTAATAACATTGAAATTAAAGACTTGACAATATCAACCACTAAACATATTATAAACTAAAACAAGTAACTTGTTTTATAAGATCCTCATAACTTAACTTTATACTAAATTATAATCATAATACGAGGTACTAATAAGTTTAAATTACAATATTAAACACTAACCTTATCTAGTGCATGTATATTGGACTTATTTTTAATTAGCATTTCTGCTGTTTCAGCATTAGATGCAAAGTGTAATGCTGTTCGACCATCCTGAAAAAAAAGAAATATAAGTTAATACTAGATAACTAACAGTATACTATACATTGTACATAAACAAGTACTATCATAACATGTGGTCAATATCAGTGGAGGTTCATGTTGTTTATTCTCTCTCTAATGACTATTATTAGTAGCTCATATCATGTCATGTCAATGTAGTACATTCAACAAACACTATATTATGAGCAACAAAACTAAGATGTTTAGGAAAGACTACTAATACATGTGTAAATACATGGCAAGGGCAAGTCTGAATTAATGATGATAAAACCTGATATAATAATAAAAGGTGGTTATTAACTATATATGAGTTACAAATGTCATAATATAACATATTACTACAAGTATACTGTATACAAGTATGTCATGTGTTCTTTTCTAAAACAACTGTTCATGAAAGTACTGAAAGAAGATATTATTTCAAAAGTTATTGGAAAGGTAAATCAAGGTGTCATGTGAACATCTAGCTACTTGAGTTGGCATCTATTACAATCAGAAACATTCTCCACAATAAAAGGACCTGCATAATCAATATGGATACAGTTTATATGAAACTGACAAACTTGACAATGTTTAACCTTTACTCACAATCTGAGTCATACCTAGCAACAAAATATATTTACAAGCTTAATATTGGACATATCAGGTAGTGTATGTTCTAACTCATTAAAGAGGGAATTATAAATATATGTAACTCATTCAAGAGGGAATTATCAGTTTTGAGAGAGACAATCATATGAAACATACAAGCTTAACTTTGGACATAACAGGGTATGTATAATGTAACTCATTAATTAGGGAATTTTGAAACTCATTCATCAAGAAATTATGAGCTTTTGGAGAGACAATAATATGAAATGTCAGAGGAAATAGCCATTTTTTAAGAATATTATAGTGGTACTAGGTCTTTGTGTATACCTGAAAGAGGCAAACCATGAGAAACAGAATAGGTTATGGTTTAATATGACCAGGGGTGACAGGAAAAGTTTCAAATTGATTGAATAATAATATTGTGCACATGGTAAAGTTACAGTGGACAGACAACTTAATGCATCAACAATACATCATTGAAGACATACAGAGGTCATATTGGAAACTGCTTTTGTTTCATTTAACAGAAGAATGAGGTTTTTTGATCAGTCAACAATGTGAATGGTCGGTCATAGAGATATTGATGGAATGATTTAGCTCCAAAGACAATCCATGTTCTTTGTCTAACCGAGAATATTTTTTTCAGTTGGAGCTAGGGTGTAAGATGTGAAACCAATCGACTGTTCTGAACCATCATCAGAGATGTGACAGAGAATTGCTCCCAGACCATGGGAAGGAGCATCGTATGAGAGAACAATTCTTCTTTGGATCAATATCAACTATAGAGGCAGTGAGTAATTCTTTAGCTTAATGAAATGATTAACCTACTGTTTTGGATGACTTTTCTGTAACAGAAGACAAAGGATTCAGTTTGGACGATAAACTTCGAAGAAATTTGTGTAAAAATAGAGGAGTCTTATAAGGATTTCGGTTCCTTGGGGTGGGACCCTCTATAATGGCTCACACTTTCTCTGGGGTAAGGTGGAGCCCTTTTTTATAAATCATTATATTAAAAGTTTCTACTTGAGAAGGTATTTAAATGCAAATTTACTTTAAGCTCTTCGTCTTGTAATTTGTAAATTCGAAATATTCGTTAAATTAGAATAACGGTATAAATAGGCTAACCTGCAATATTGTATTAAAATTCCAGTAGGTGGACCAGATTGTGCGTCTTAACTAAGAAAACTTGTGTAATCGGTATTAAGAACAAGTAACAGCTATCACATTGGTAACAAGGATGTCTACAAAGCCAATATTTAGTCATCTTGACGGCTTTAATACAAGGGAAGAGTAACTCTCTAGCTGTAAGGAGAAAGGGGCACTGTTTTTTCAAGCTAATGATGTAGCGGAGTACAAGAAACTCCCTGTATTTATAAGCATAGTTAGTTCATAGAGTTTGCTCTCTTTTGAAACGTGTTGGTGCTTGCTAAATTTAATGACTGGTTTAAAGTTGGCAGTGCTATAGGTTCGGTAACTGGATCAATTATTTTGCAGCTATGGGTCTAGCAAACCAAACCACGTCTCAAAAATGCAAAGCCACACCCAATTCAGTCATGGTCACTTGTGAAGTAATGTCATTTGTTGTTGGTGAAAGTTTGCATCTTATACCGAGCTAGAAAAGAAAATAAAGACGTAGGAAGTGAACAAATTTGTTCAGCTAGTACACAGAGATTCAAAAACTTATGAAGCTGCAATAAAAAGAATGCCAAAAAGAGTAGAAGGGGCAAACGAGGATATATGTGCTATCATAGCATCAATCTCTTGTGTTCATTGGTGGTAAAGACTGCAAAAACAAAGAGAATGGTTTGAGATCTAACAAAACATGAGTGTAGGGCAAGTTCAAGACATTGACTAAGTCTTGTTATCTTCCTCTATTTAGTACCATAAAGCAGCAATGTACAGCTGCATTTAAGTTTATTTAACTGATGATAAACAGTTTTTCAAAGTGTCTTCTGTAAATGAAGATCATAACCATCCTGTAACCAAAGTAATTCTATTTATCATCAGATGTTATCCATGATGTATGTATCATTTAGAATAGATTATTTATGACCATTTACTATGGCAAAGGAGATTGAATGAAGATGAAAGAGGAGAAACAAGTAAACCCTTAAAAACTGAAAGTCAATAAAAACTATTTCAGTAACATATATCTGATATGACTGGAAAAGTGGTGACTTTGAAGGCCCTCACTAATGTCCAAACCAAAGTGCACCAATTCTCTGACAAAAACAATTTAGAAGCATCAGTACAATGTATGTGACATATAGATGGTATACATTTCAATGATTAAAGATGTTAATGTGCATCCATGACTGTTTTAACTACGATCTACTGTTGAAGTGTACATGAATGATGAGAAAGAATTCACTGGGCTATTTTTTCAGGACAAAATTATGAAGGTCACATATGCTGCATGTCCTGAGCTCATAATGGTTGATGCTACATATAAGTTGAACAAACTTCGGATGCCACTTTATTTGATTCTTATTGTGGATGGTAATGGCAAAAGTGAGATAGTAGGACTTTATCTTACATCATTGGAAACAAGAGAAGCTATTTCTGAGATGGTAAGATTGTTCAAATTCCACAATTCTCCTTGGAAAAGTACGAGAGTAATCTTGACTGACCAAGATTTTGTTGAAAAAGCAGAAATACTACTTTGCTTTTTCACACATTACAAAGCTTCAGATGAGAAATTTCCTTTGAAAAGATGGGTTTATGTTCTTGTAAGCGTAGCCATCTTCTTGAATTATGTCAAAAGCTAGTTTATTCAAAGTCAGAGGCAGATTACAATTAAAACTACCAAGGATTATTACAGTGTGAACACAAGTCTGTTGTTACTTGTAATGCAAGCTGGCATCCTATTCAACAACAATGGTGCAGTGCTTCTTGGGAGCAAATTTCACATTAGGTGAGAGAACTATAAATAGACTGTAATGTATTAACTCTAAAGTTAAGAGTATTTGTTCATGCTAAGCTGATTTGTCAATGTTCTTTGATCAATTTTTCTGCTTTGTCTTGTCTGCACAACGAAGGAGATCCTGTTCCACTGGTGGTCTTTGTAAAAAACATGCAAGTTCTCTAGCTACTGAGTCACCTGAAGAATAGTATGGACACCTGGTGACACCATACACTCTATGCTTTATTAAGAATCAATTGTCTCTTCAAACAAAGGTGGAACGTCTTGATGATTTACATGGAGACACTGTTGTATCATCATAACGTAGTCTATCTGTATATGCCAGCAATATCAATTTATGTTATGGAAAAGTATGAGGCTTCCATGTCGACATATTATGAAATTTCGAGAATTAGGAGATTTGACACTATTCTGTCAGGAAAGTATAGATGAGTGTTGAAAGATATCTTACTTAAGAAAACTATTGAAGAGAAAGGAGAACTTGGTCTTGACATATTATTTCCAGGTACATAATAAAAATAAATCATCTCATCTTGTAATTGTTGTATAGAATGGCAGTGTTTCTTCAAAACCAGTTAAATCTGTCTTGTCTCAGCATCAGAAATTCTGGAAAATGATGTCCTTGTGTCAGGAAATTTGTTCACTGGTGTAGCATCGTCATCTCTTACGTCATATATCATAACACTCTCATGTATTGTTTCCTATGAATATTGTTATTGGTAGTCTATTTAATACACCACTCTGGTAGGACTTATCAGTCCATCCAAGCAAACCTAGTCAATTAAACTCATAGTATATTGTTCATATACTATACTGGGTTCTGAAGTTGGTATGAGTCAGTATGGAGAGCGTTACTCTGTTGTGGTGTGTATTCGTGACAACTGGAAAGCAGGGAAATGTGTTGAGCACACATAAGGTACTATGTGTAGCCATGGTATTTTGTGTTGACTGTAAAGTGATGTACATGTATGTAGATGGTAGTCAATGTGATAATGATTAAAGATGACGAAGTAATTTCTGGAGGTGGATCGGAAGAGAAACAGGAAGTAGTTATGGATAAGGACAGTTTTTAATTTTATCTGTACTAACTGATGTGCGTAGGAGAAAACAATGAAGAGACAATTGGAGAGATACATGTACAAGATGGATCAGACAGCTTTGGTGCTAATGATGCTTAAATGGTAAGAGGTGCTTTTACTTAAGCAAGACAATGGTAACACATAAAGTTTGTCTACAATCAAAATTCCACCAAGACTGAAGAAGTGTGGAAGGCGAAGGAGTTAGTTAACTGTCATAGGTCTACCAAGGAAATGTCAGAATCAGGGCAAAGTCATACCTTTTATGAAGAAAATGCCCATTGAAAAAGAAAAAGTAAGTACTTTATTACACGGCATACTTATCATTAAACTTCTTAGTTATTTTGAAGTGGTTTGTTGATGCCAATGTTGTTGATTCTGCAATTAAAGGTTCTCTTATTAATGAAGACAATGTTGAGGTCTGTCCAGAGACAATTTCCTGCTGCTGTTTAGATGAAAATGTATGCATTGAAAGCTGTAGGAAATATTTATCTCCTGATGCATGGGTCAGTGTTAAGGCTGTTGTCAAGGTAGGCAAGAGTCATCCTATTTGGTACTGTGGTTAGTGCAGGAATCTAATTGATGATGATATGGAAGATTCCTTTGTTGATGACTCGTGCTTGAAATGGTTTCATTTCCATTGGATTAGTTTGAAAAGTCCTCCAAAATCAAAACTATGGTACTGTCCAACTTGCGATATTATTACTGATAAGTTGTGAAACTTCATTGCAGTATCTATGATTGCAGTTCATCTATCATTAGGAATTTTTATTGAGTGGGTGTGGTTTTACTTTTGGAGGCGTGGTTTCGATTGCCGGACCAATTGTTGGAAAGTAATGAGTCTGATTACCGAACCTATAAGCACTGTCTTTAAAGTTTGGTGTACTTCAAGCAAAGTTAAAGTTAAGTTATTACTGGAGAAATATAAAGAAGTCTTCACAGAAAAGTTGGGGACAATGACTCAACATACGGATAAACTGCACTTGAAGAGAAATCGCAAACACAATTGTTGGAGACCTCACACTGTAACCTTCTCTATTGAACTGTCCTTTAAGCTAAGCTAGCCAATTTGCTGTCATTAGGCAAAATTAAGCCTGTAAATTACAGTGAGTGCAACGCCCTTATTGTAAGTGTTCTGTTGTAATAAGATGGAAAACTACCCCTTTGTTGTGATTATAAAGCAATGATCAATCCAGTACTCCATGTGGACCTATATCCATTACCAAAAATCAATGACCTTTATACATAATTATCTGGGGAAGTAAATTCTCTGTTTTTGACCTCTCCCTGGCTTGTCAGCAACTATTCTGTGATGAACAGCCCCAGCTACTGGGCCACCACATACTACAATGATGAAGTATAGGTGTAATTATTTACAGGATAGTACATATACAGTATGTATACAGAGGTATATGAACTCATATCAGGTTTAGATGTACTAAAGAAATTAAACTCATAAAGTCAGTAAAGGATACTTTTGCTTGTATAGTCTGTACAAGTTATGTCAGTATAATTATATAATGAATTTGCTTACAAAGAGCAAATTTTATGTGTATTATTGTATTATTGAAAGGTTCTAAAGACTGTAGAGACTTCTAAATATGTGCTTGTGTCATAATATTTTAAGCTAATATCTTATTTCACTAAGTCCTTTTTTTATAAAGTAATTAATAGTACAGTATTAATATGTGGTCATTTTGTTATTTTAGGTACATTTGTATTACACTAGGAATAACCCCTTGATGTTGTCAATGCCTAATATTGATTAGATGTAGTCATTACCACTGTCTGATAAGTGTTCATGAACTGTTTAGAGTATTAATGAACCATTATGAGAAAACAGTATTTATTATTAATATATCACTAGATAGACCCTATTTTAGTTTAAACATTTTTTTAAACCTAAAGCTTAGATTACTGCTAGTCATTTAGTACTGCTAAACAATACAAGATGTATTAATATCACATTAACATTTTCCATGTTACAGGCACTATTTAGAGTGAACTTGTATGAGATGGCTAAATACACAAATCCATCTTACTTACTAATCAGTGATGCCTATATAATTGTTCAACCTTTCATTACTATTAATATAACATTGCCCATGTTACATGTAGTAACAGATCATGTGCAACGACCAGACATACAGTATAGACATTTCTAGTAGCTATAACAAAACTACAATAGTTTAAGGACACATATTTCCTTTGAATATTACATGTGTAATCATCATAAATGCTTACAGTATAAGGATAGATTCTATTGACATTTATATTTCAATGCATGTTTAATTTATTATACAGAATACACAAACGCATCCATAGACATGGACAAACATTTATGGCTTCCTTTGTGCAGGTTGTGTTTTAATAAATAATATTCATGGTCATTGTAGTTGATGAATTTAATTTTAGATTATGACGTTCATTTAATCTTCAAATTTGAATTCAAAAACAT
>OY848918.1:16515269-16613986 GCA_963693285.1 Xestospongia muta
TCTCTCTCTCCCTCTCTCTCTCTCTCTCTCTCTCTCTTCTCTCTCTCTCTCTCTCTCTCCTCTCTCTCTCTCTCTCTCTCTCTCCTCTCTCTCTCTCTCTCCTCTCCTCTCCTCTCTCTCTCTCTCTCTCTCTCTCTCTCTCACTCTCTCTCTCTCACTCTCTCTCTCTCTCCTCTCCTCTCTCTCTCTCTCTCTCTCTTTCTCTCTCTGTCTCTCTCACTTGCTCACACACACCACAACTCAATCAATATATCTTTTTTAGACCTAAAAGTGATACTTCTAAAACCTGTGACTCATTAAAAGTTAAGGTTAATGAAGCAACAGATACTTCTATGTTAGTACACCTGAAAAGTGAACAGGAACTGCATCATTAAAGAGCTGAGCAGGCTTATAAACAGCTGAAAGAGGATACGGCTTTGTCAAAACATTTAATTTACAACTGTCATTACCTATTCCTGTCCTTTCAACCAATATCGTGCCTTATTAACATCAACTCTCGAGATACAATTTAGGAGTACATAGTTGTAAGACTGGTATTGGATACATACTTGTTTAGCATAAAGGAATAGCAACAAGAGGTTCATGAGAAGTTGGGTCCAGTATTCTCAACTATATTAGGATAACAATACTACTGCCAAACATCCCATAATGTGCAATGATTCAAGTGGGAGTCAAAATCTCAACTTTAATCTTGTCTCTCTCTCTGGCTACACATTGTCAGTAATGACAGTAGTCTTTGACTAGTATTAACCAAAATGTGGTAAAATATTTATACCTTCCCAATGATTGAGATTTTGGCAGTATTGTAACAGCTAGATGTAAGACTCAGCATGCTTTGTTCAACAGGATTTGAGTAATCTTATATCAAAGACAAAACATCAAAGTCTATTCAATGAACATCAATTGTAATGTCAACACCAAGAAAGAAAATGTATAGACTGGCTGAGAATGCAATGGATAAAAAAGATGGTCCTCTAGCCTTTCGATATCGTTACACAGTAATTCTTTGGAAGAATGAAAGATAGTTGAATTTAGAAGAAGACGAAAACCTAGACCTCCAAACATTGTTAGGATTAAGCCATTACTATTCTACACTAGTCCTCAAAGGACTGAAAAGAAAAATTAAAAGTACAAAACAAAGAAATTGTTTTAGTCTTAGAGTTTATACCTCTAATTTATCATCCTTTTATCATGGACTTGTAAATGGAGAGGATTTGAAGACTGAAACAATAGTGTCAATGATGATGATGATGTTCTTTAAACGCTCCAAAAATTTTTAAATAATATTATATGAAAAGTTGATCAACAACCATTTGTGGTTACAGTCAGGTATTCTTGTGGCTTTAGCTTTTATTGATATTTTATAGTAAACAAAACACTTCAAAGAGTTATTAATTACAAGTAACATCATATGGTTAGACCACTGTGGCTCTCAGTTTTTAATTACAACCAGGTTTTCATGCTCTATTTGGTGATATTTAAACATGGATTGTAGAGTGTCCTACAAAGTACAAGAAATATTATGCCTGCTGAGAATAATCAAAAAAAATCAATTTTAAAATATATATTGTGTCAAAACATGTACATGTACTCAATATATATAGATACACAAATGAATAGTAAATTATTAAGGTTATGTACTATTATATATAGGTTGCATAATGACTAAATACAATAGAAACTACAACCAATAGCACTAGTTAAAACAATTTCCTTGTACATGTATAATAATGACACTAAGAGCAGCTATATAGTTTTCATGAAGGATTTGTTACATATAAAAATATGTTTTGATATTAGTGATTTTGTCAATTTTATCAAACTAAATCACCCTCTAACGATTCTTCCTCTAACACGTCATGTTGAGTCCTAAATAAATTAGGTGCAATAGGTACTTTCTCAGCAGTATGTATGGGTGTGTCTGCAATTATGTTCACATCAGGAAGGTTGTGACTGGTAGTAGATGAAAGTGGCAAAACAGGACTGTCAGGAATAGGTTTAAAAGTGGAGTCATCAGCTTGTTCTCTGAGGACAGATGCAGGAGTTAAATCTAGTGTATCTTCTAAGTCTTTATCATTTCCTGAAAAATAATGGGCTGGAATTTCGGGGTCTTCAACTAATTCTGTAAGACTTTGTGAGATAGTACTTTCTGATGATGATTGTGGTTCATCATATCTTTGTGTCTTGAGATCAGCTACAAGTAATGGTTTTGTTTTATTTTGTTCTAAAAACATTGTTGTCTGATAGCGTTTTCTTCAAAATAGGTTTTAGATTTTTCCAGTTAGGTGTTGACTGTGACAACTGGTTTGACTCTTCAGTACTTGATATGAAATGTACAGTTGTTGGACATGGGGCAATGTCTGCTTCTATTTGCAAGTGCTTTGGACTAAATGATGACTGAAGAAACAAAGAAATGTGTACATGTTATTGCAGGATGGTTTCATATGTAAGAATATAATTAATGAACTGAGTTATTGATACTGAAACTATTCACAGAGTCTATACTTTTATTAAAAACATATTGATAGTCTTTGAATTCAATAGTTATTTATAGAGTTCACAAATATGTAAGAGATGTTTAGGGCTTCCTTGCAAACAGAAAATGCCAAGTAAAAATAAGAGATTGGTAGTATTGTACATTTTCAGTTACACAAACTAATATTGATATGTGGATATTAGGTACTAACCTGTGACACTCTCTTCTTTAGCTCTTGTAATTTATCCATTGGAACTGCTACAACATTGTTTGGATCCATTGAGAGCTGTCTTTTTGCACGGACTTTAGCATGCCATGCATTAGCAATGGTTGCTGGAGAATAGTTAACAATAGCAGGATTACTAGTGGATTCACGTCTGTCCTGATCATGCTCTTTACTACTCATTCAAGCCATAGCATTTTCTACAACTGTAACCATACGTGGCTGCTTATCTTCTTTTATTTTACTGGTTACTTTTGCAGAGACATCTTTAAATGTTAACCTGCATTTTTTAGGATCAATTTCATTAGAGTTTTTAAGCTCTTCTGTTCTTTCTTTTACAACCGCTTGTGTAGCTTTGACATGTGAATTAAAGTCTTCCAGCCTTTCCTTAAGACTGGTCCTTTGAGTTGCTGTTGGCGAGGGACTCTCTGTTTTTTTCAAGTTGTCCAAAAGGTTAGGGAAATTTGTTCCAAATGTTTGAGTATGTTTTCCTGGTTTGTAAACCATGTGCTGTTGTCCCTCTTGTAGAAACAAACTCTTCACTCTTTTTCGACCTCTTCGTGTTCTGAGATCAAGTTGTTTTGGATGACTTATTTTGCAGAATTGTTTGTTTCTTTTCTCTTGTTCTTCTGTCAAGTCTTCAATATTTTCAGTTTCATCTTCATCATGTATTGACTCTAATTCAATTGCTTCGTCTGATTTGTTCTGAATAAATTCATCAGCAAAATTAGTAGGTCGAATTTCATCGTGTAGTGACTCTTGATCTGATATCTTTTCTTCTGCCAATGGACTTAATGGAGTGGTCTTCAGTGGCTCAATAAAGACATCATCTTGTGCTTGATCGTATGATTGAAATAGTTCATCTTTCTCAATAGATTCCTCCTGATATTCATCATCATTGTCAAGTTCACCACATACATCACTCTCTTGTTCCAAGTCAGTAAATTGAGAAGTCTCTTCATCACCCGACATAAAGTCATTATCATTTGATCTGTTGAGGTAAAAGAATAATACACTTAAAATCTACAAAAAAGCTTTGTTATAATACTTATATGTATAAAGTAATGTACTAGTAGAGTAGTTATATAATGATAATACATATGAGTATGTACCTGATTAATCCTCTTATTTTATATTTAGTAGTAGTATGTCTTAACCAGTTACATGATACAGCTAATATCAAATACACTAATGTCATCAAAAGGAGTATCTAGAGAATGTAAGTCACAATAATGTATAGGGTCTATTTACAATTGAGTTCATGCAGGTCAATTAAAAAGCACATTCATACCATTATATTTGTGAATGACATAATTCAATAAAGAATGAACATATATAAGGTATATTTAATGTCTACTTTAAGTATAAGATATCATTTTAATGACCCTATATACAAGACTACTCTTTACTTACAGCTATATTCACATAAGGTCGAACATCATCAAAGTTATATGCTTGAAGGATATAATCACCAGATGAGAGATAACACTCTACTTCTGATTCTCCTGTAGTACAATTAGCTTTAAAGCCAGTGAGAAGGAAAGAAGCTGAGGCAGAGAAGCCATAATAGTTAGGATTAATATAAAAGAGTTAACGATACCTATAACATTAATAGAATACAATATATACGTATATTGTTGTATAATATTAACCATGATAAAATATTAACATAATACATCTGTATATGTGATAATATATAGATAGACTCACACCCAGGGAGTATCATCACTAGGAATAAAGGAACCACTTGTGAATCCTGCTACACTTGATATGATGGGTGACAGACGAAATGCATATGAAGGTAAAGCTGAGATAATAAAAATGAGAAGAGAAATCCAAGTTTGATTGAGAGCCATAGCTACAACAACTAGTTAAAGAAAGACAGTAGCACTCCAGTATGTCATATTAACAAGCTATAAATATAATAAACATTAGTGATATTAAACAATAATAACTATGTTAGTGACTTAACCATGTTTTTAGAAGTTAGAGGGAAGGCATTTCGCCCCCCTGCAAATGGTTTTGCCCCCCCCCCCTGAGCTTGTAGCAAAGTACATTAATTTTTATTTTATGTATTTTAGCTCCAATCTAGGCCCCTCCCCATCTATTTCTCGAAACATTGCTTTACCCACCCTGAAAATTTTTCTTTTAAAAAACATGACTTAAGTATATATTATGTAAACTTTCTTACCAGTAGATACAAAACAAGAGCACAAAGGACAACAGGTATGATTGCCATGGTAACAAAACGAAAGAACCCTTGACAGATTAGGTCATGTGATCTACCAGCACCATCAGCTTTTTCAAACCCATACACCTATACAAAGTATTATATCAATACATATACTAACATGTATATACACTTGGTTCAAAGGACCCATATATATACTGTATATGTAAGTTGATGTATGTATATTAGGTTGAATGGAATCACAAAGGTAACTATACACACACTTAATATAGATGCATCATATTAAATTAACTTCCTGAAAATACATTATTTGTATTTTAGACTATACGTTATATTATAAATTATGCTTAAATGACATGTACACTTGTCATTGCATCCTGTCATTACTTGTAATGCCTTTAGATAGTAGTTTTGTAGAACTGGGAACATAAACAAAGCACTAGCCACTGAATACACACAAAATCCAGACATTATTAAAATGGGAGTGTCCTGTTGAAAATAGACTGTTCCTAAAAGCACAAAGAAAAATAATGTTATAATCAAAACCTTGAATTGATATATTTAGTAAATAAAATGTTATACTTTACAATATTTAATTACAATATAAAGTTTATACAATCATTTACCTAGCAATAGTCCATATGCAAAGAATATAATAGGTAAATATAACCTCCACACAATAGTACTTCGTTTACTAGCTCTAGCTTCAAGAACAGACCAACGAGTGAACCAGTTTGCTTGAGGTTGTCGCCTATCCTTGTTTTTATTACTACCATGAATGTTTCTGTATGTGAGTACGTGTGTGTGTGTGTGTGTGAGTGAGTGAGAGAGAGAGAGAAAGAGAGAGAGAGAGAGAGAGAGAGAGAGAGAGAGAGAGAGAGAGAGAGAGAGAGAGAGAGAGAGAGAGAGAGACAAAGAGAGAGGGTAAGAGAGACAGAGAAAATACAAAGATGTTTCTGTATGTGAGTATGTGTGTGTGTGTGTGTGTGTGTGCGTGTGTGTGTGTGCGTGTGTGTGCGTGTGTGTGTGTGGATGTGTCTGTGTGTGAGTGAGAGAGAGAGAGAGAGAGAAAGAGAGAGAGAGAGAGAGAGAAAGTCCTAAACCATATATACAGAACAATAATATCTTACGGAGGTAAAGTAGATGAAGTTCTTATGTATAAAGGATTTTTTTGCTCTCTATCAAGAGTTTGCATAGACATACGTTCAAAGTCCTTCACATGAGCACCTTTTATAGCCCACTTTATTAAATCTTGTTCAGTTGAATTCTGAAAAGAAACAGTCACTATTACATCTACATGTCCTTATACATTCCCTCAATTTTTGAAGTAAAAATATATCAGTAGGCAATGTACAAATCCCTGTAATTGTGTCTTATATTATAATGTGCCCTATGGTTGTATTTTGTATTAGCATACCTGATAATGTTTTAATATGATTTCTCTCATCCATGGTTTGCCCAACATATCCATAATGACATCTATAGAACAACAATATTAATAAAATTGTTCTGTATAAAGTCGATATTAAAAAATAATACTCTGATTAAAATCCAATAAACTGGGATGTAGGTTTATAGCATAAAAATTATGTTAAGTAATATTAATATTGACAACAAAAGTAATGTAAGGCATACATAGATTATTAAACAAGTAATATTATTACCTGCTAGGTTGTGTTCTTCAAGTTGAGGTAGTATGAGACCTCGTTTAAGAAATTCATTCATTAAAGCCTCAACAAAGAAACTGTATGCTTTCTGAGGTACTCCATGATAAGCTACATTACCATCTCTAAGTAAAATCAGTTTATGAAACATGTAAAATATCTCAAATCATGGCTGATGTATTGTGAGAACAACAGTTCTATTGGAATACGCAAGACGGTTTAAGTGACTGAGCAGTTCAATTGATGAAGTAGCATCAAGACCTGTGATAAATAAATATATATTATAAAAATATTACATATTACATATTGTAAATGGAGCTATTTATAAAAAGAGCTACTGAAATTCCTTAGATAACCTGTAAGTATCAGGTTAATTATACATAATATACTACAACACATAGATTTATAATATGATTATAAAGTAATGCAATTAATTCTTTGTTAATTATATTCATGAAGTTGATTTATATTTCCTGTATCAACTAATAACATTTATATTTCCTGTATAAATTAATTACACTAATTTATACTGGTCATGTTACAAGGAAAGTGTCAACTCAACATGAATACACTTAACAAGTGTGCCAACATTCCTATATTGTTAATTGAAAATAAAATAAAATTTAATGATACATCTATTAATTCTTTAGTGAATTAATATGTATGTACTTGGGGCTAATTTATATATATATATAGTGTTATCATTTATAATGTACATGTACATATATGTTTATAAGAAATACTTGTCATTGTTATAACATATCTTACCTGATGTTGGTTCATCTAAAAAGATGACCTTAGGCATTGTGAGTAGTTGTAATGCAATCACTAATCTCCTCTTTTGTCCACCACTAAGTCTAGGTCCAGAAGCCCCACCTACTTTTGTGTCTTGGACTGAAAGAAGACCAGTCTAAAGACAAAATAACATTCAAATGTACATGTAGTGTATATTGTATTGTACAGGTACTGTAAGTATATATAAATTGACACTTGAAATTTAACAATTTATACATGCAAATGCAGCATGCACATGTAGCATATATTGTATATGTATATACATGTATGATAGTTCCATTATACTATATGTGTTGTGCATATAAAATCATATTATATAATGTTACATACTTACCACTTCCATAACTTGTTCTACTCTCTCAAATTTCTGTCTCCAAGTCATTTTACCAGGTAACTTCATGTGAGCAGCAAACGTTAAGTTCTCTCTATAATTCAGCATTCATTAAAATATCATCTCAAGTCATATACTCACCTAACAGTAAGTTCTTCATAATAAGGTGTGGCTAACTGTAAGACATATCCAGTATTAGCTATATACTTCTGTCGTACTTTATCCAGTGAATGTCCATTAACATATATCTCACCCTATAGACATACATGTACAATATTAAATATCTATTAAACAGTTAATTACTGATATGTTCCCAGTATTTCGTCTTCCAGTAAGCAAATCTAAAAATGTTGTCTTCCTACATTCTAAAACATGTAGCAATCATATGATGTTATAAGAATTGATAAATAAAATCATGTGACTAATATAATTATAGTCCATAACATAACATTGATATTGCTACTGTATACCACATAAATGTATTGACATGTTGGTAAGATTAAAGTCAAATAATAAACATGCACTTTGTCATGTGATAGTCACCTGATGGTCCCATGATACCAACAAGTTCTCCTGGATTAAAATAGAGTGATATTCCACGTAGAATCTCCTTACGTACTCGACCACACCCACAATAACCAGGAATAGGTTGAGTCTATAGAGGAATATCACATATACATGTATATACACAGACTACTTGTCATATATATGTAGTACTTGGAATACTTGTACATGTATGTACATATATGTTTAAGATTTACCTGAGCTTCATATTTATTATTAGTAATATTATAACTAAAATAACTAGTCCGCCTTGATACTAAACTTGAAGTCACTGATAAATCCATCTAATGGAATAAAATCATGCATATATTGTAAGTGTACATTTTACTCAATAGGATTAGTGACATATACATGTAATATAGAATGTTACTATATATATGTATGTGTTTTGTCATTCCTTACCTTATCTGTTTCTTGTGATATTTCAGTATTTGATGGCTGTACACTTTCTTCATAAGTAGATACTAACATGTACATGTAACTGTACATGTTGTACATATGAATATACTGTTATTGTAATTGATATGAAAATGTATGTATCTAAAAAGCAAAGCAATATTTATCTATCATTACTACATCATGATACATGTCTACATGTACATGTTTATATATGTCAGTATAATATAGAGTGTACATGTACATTATAACATTCACACTATAGACAGTATGAATACAAAGGGTGTTTGTGACAGGATCATCTTTTTGGCGTTGCTCCTCATCTTCATTCTCCTCAATAATCTCCTCACGAATTATTCCTTGTTGAAACGGACGATGTATTTGGTGTGGCTGTTTAAAGAATATACTTATCATGTGACTACTGTATAATGATCACATGACTTACATGTGCTAGAACGAGGTCTTAAGAAGAACTGAGCAGTCCAATCTGTAGGTCTGCGTATTGTGCTTTTTGATTTTTTATGATATATAGCACTATGAGACCTTTTAAATGCGAAGGAAGAAAAGACATTTGCTAACAGAATCCATGAACTATTAGTCTTCTTGTCAATCTGTCTGTTCATTTATCAATCTGTCTGTAGTCTATCTTTATATATGTCCATCAATCTGTCCATTCATCCATCCATCCATCCATCCATCTAGTCACTTGGTTTAATAGGTGCATTATTTTTTATTTCATCCTCAGATTCATAAATATTATTGTCCAAAACAAAGATACAGTGGTAGTGTCTGTTTTCTCATCTTTCTCCTTCTTAGGATACATGTCAACACTATATTTTAAATCAATACAAACAACAGAGACAGTCTCTTCTTAACTACATACTGGAAACTAGAGAAGACAAGATAATGTATATACATGTATTTGTACATGTATACATGAATTACTAAAACATGTACAGTATATATGACATATACATGTAAATATACTAGCTAATAATGATATAGTCAATATTTTATGAAAATTAACAAATTACTTCAAGTTAGTTGTCTTTCATTATTTAGTAATATTTTTTTTATTTGTAGTTACATGTATTTTAGAAGTCATGAACATCATTAACGAGTCATTTGGAAAGTGAAAATTCAGACTTTACATTTTTAATGTATGAGAGATATTTGTACAGTGATGTGGTTAAGTCCTTTAATTGGTATGTATTGTATATGTCACTAGTTTACCTGTTCAGTTTAACTCTTAGTTAGGTCCTAGAAAAACCTCGAATAAAGTAGAAATAATGATAGTTATAATCAAAGCACAGGTCAGTTTAAATTGTCCATTTCAAGCTCTTGTCTCTTACATCAAGACACGTAGTATCTTACTTGCTATGTATTAAATGATTGACCACACCTCTAAATATTAATTAGGTATAATATTTCCTGATTGCACCGAGTACTTCCTGTAGACTAAAAGTAGATGTTCCTTTTATTAATAATTATTGGAGGTGTGGCTACTAAACCATGTAGTATCTTATCAAGATATTGCTGTTCCACTTACTTATCGACATAATTGGTTTGGTCATTAAAGAGTTCAGTCTACAAAATAATGAGAAAGATAATTTCATTGTTTGTTTGTCCATTTCTCTGTCTATCCATTTTTAGGTACTGTCCATTTCTCTTACAATACATCCATTCACATGTATCCATTTTATTAGGTTCTACTATCATGTAATACAGTGATGTTCTATATCTTGTCCACTTAATATTATAGATATCAAGTAAGATGATAATTATTGATAATATTCAAAAAACAAGTAAGAACAAGTTAATTGATGACATTAAAATAATTGTCTTATTTGTACTATTGTAACAGTGGTCTCATCCCCAGACTATTACATCCCTTGGCTAAAGGTTGTCTGGAGCTTTATTGGAATTTTTAGTGCAGGAAATCTTAAATATAGCAATTGTAATGTTTGTGTCTACACATCCTATTTCCAACCACAATTAAAAATAGTGAACTTTATCTTTACATGTAGTGTGATATTAATCATGTTAATTTACCACAATTTCAATTTATGTATTTATTGGACACAGTAATAATAAGTTAATATCAATTTATGTCCAAAGAAAACTAAACAATGGTAGCAGACTATCATTAGCTATGAGACATGGTAATGTTTGGATGATACTGTTGTCACTCATTAATAGTGTTATGTAATATCTCATTTGATAATTATAATATATAAGTCTTGTGATTGTATTATGTCATATCAATTTTATAATGTTTAGTTATAGTCCTGTCCTCAAACTATCACAACTTACAGTACTCTATACACTATGAACCATACTGTAAGAAGTGTGAAAAAGCCAAACATTACACTCTCTATAATACCTGGAAGTGACAGGAACCATCAACACGCGTGTGGTAAACTGCATTGTGGTAAGAGTATTGACCTCTTTTCAACTTGTTGTTGTTATCTCTTATCTTCATAGAAAAATTACAAAGAGATAGTTGCAGCTTCCAGGTGAAGTAGCTTAAGCCCAGTAGGAGCAAACCATATTATTCAGAGAAAAAGCAATTGTGTAGCAATTATAATTATTCACCAAGACAATGCATATACTTCCTTAAAATGTTTTGACCACTAACATAACTTTTTTAATGTGAGGAATTTCTTTCATTTAAAAAGCATAAAGGAAAAACTGCATAACTACATAAATGGTAATGATGTGTCTATTTAATTACAATATTAAGTTTATGTTGATTCAAGATGTTAGAAAAAGTAAACAAACACAATTGCAATAACTCCTATGAGTAAAGTGATGGCCAGAATTATCTCATTTCTTCGTATAATCTTTTGAGTTGCAGATCCTATTAAAAACATTAAAAAAATTATTATTTGTGATTTGTAGTTATTGGCAAATATATAATCATTCTGACATTTTGCATAATTAATTTTACTTGGCTCATTTTTTTATAAATCTAATTCAGAAGGTGTTGTGTCTACTTTGGGACTAAACATCATAACAATCACTCTCATATAATTGACATACCTGCTATATTGTCATTTTTAAACAAGGACAAATCTAATTCATCAGCATTAAAGGCATCTTTAAATTAAATAAAATGTATATGCTGTAATTTTAAAATGATCACTTAGGCTTTTTAGTGTTGTGCTTTTACTTGCAAAAATTACCAATTTCATGCTTATTATTCAAACTAACTTGGTGATTTTAAGTTAAATTTTAAGTTGTTATTAAAACAAAACAGTTTATTATGAAATTAAAATAATTAGATTATTAATATGACGTTATTTAGACAAGACTAGACAGAGTACAAATTTTAAATGGATAGATCTGCAAGGATGAACAGATATGATAATACGACTATTACATATAATTAAGGTTTTGTATTGTATAACTGACAATAAATAAACAGACTCTAACAATGACTTCTTGAGTAAAAATCAGAACATATAATACATTGTCACAGCAATTACTTGTTTGTATACATACTATAGTTTCAAGTCTTCATAATTATCAGATAACTTGTAGTTACATTATTACTCATAACACAGAAAATCCAAATCTGTCTTAAATGCTTAAGGAGCTATTTCTAGCTTCACTTGTGGTAGCTTATATTGTAACTTGCTGTCAACTTTACTGTGGTTAGTTACAATTCTCATTCCAAATAATAATCTTACAAATTCAGTCAAATCAAAGGCTAAGAATGACACAAAATGACATAAACCTGTGCTTTCTAATACTATGTAGTAGTTACTAACATATATTTAATAAAGAATCATAAACACTGCTTTCTTGCACATAATCTACTAGTGTGCTTCTGTTTGTATCAAGCTATTATAGAGCAATGACTTTGAGTGGTCTCAACTGTGGCTAATCGACATCAATAATAAATTGAGTCTGTCAAATCATGTCTAAATAGCTTTACAATATTATATGAAGACAATACCATTAATGTCAGAAGTTAAAGATGGTAGTACTGATGGTATGAGGGAGACCATCCTACTTCATGCTAGCCCTTCATAAATATTGACATCTGAACAACTACCATCCATCACGCTTGGTATTGATAGTAATGACATTAAAATTGTCACCTTTTTTAATGGTTATCTCATCATGATGCTCTGCAGTATAAGATGACAGGACTTTAGCTTTTAACTGGCTGTGACGTTGATCTCTGGAATCAAATGATGATGAAATAGAAATAGGTGTCTCTGGAACTTGAAAGCAAGAATAATTAAAATAATAGTTATTCATTTTAAATCATGGCTAGTATTGACGTTCAATACTGACATTTAAAATACATGAAAGGAATTACATTTATCAAGTACATGAAAATGATGAGTACAGATATGAAATTATTACTATAAGTAAAATATTGAATGCATCACCACAAAAAATAACTATAAGTACTATATTTATTATATAATTATTAGAAAAGATAAAGATGCAACAGTGATTGCTTTGAACTCAATTATTGCATTAGATATTGTTAACTGAACTGCTTACTTATTTTAAGTTTTTGACGAATTTCAATGGCAAGAGCTTTCTTCTGAAGAGGTCCGTCTATGATATCAAGAATATTGCCCCATGAAGCAGGAGTTGGTTCATTATCCAACCAGCTTTGTAACATTTTTGACATCTTAACTTGATTTGAAAGTGAGGAAGTGGACAAACTATCAATGGTGTCTGGATCTACACCCAGTAGATCACCAATCTCTTGCCACTTACCATTGATTGAAAAAAGTAACCTTAGTAATACATAGTTTTCAGGTTTTGAAGCTATACAGTAAGAAAAATAATAATAAAATGATATTGAAGTATGAAATATAGTGCAACATTAATGGCAAAAATATTTTTTTTCCCTGGAAACTAAGGAAACACAGTTTGGTTGGCTTGATTGAAGGCCTCTCAATTAAGTCAATGAATATTAATTATTATTAAATATTGCCTTTGTAAAAGTGTTTGTACTAGAATAGTTGATTTTCCAGTTCCAATGCTTATCTATCAATATGTCGTTTATATATTACGCAACGAGACTAAGCAGTGACAATACTTAAGACTAATTGAGATTGTTGCTATATGTCCTCTTAAACACTTTACTCATGTAAACTAGTTTGTTAGCAGTAAAATATAGAAATTGTAATTGCAATTATAGTACGTATATACATAAATTGATGACAGATTGCTGATGAACACAATATTTAACAACAAATAGTTTTATAAGGAAACACAGTTTGGTTGGCTTGATTGAAGGCCTCTTAATTAAGTCTATGAATATTAATTATTATTAAATTTTGCCTTTGTAAAAGTGTTTGTACTAGAATAGTTGATCTTCCAGTTCCAATGTTTATCTATCAATATGTTGTTTATATATTATGCAACGAGACTAAGCAGTGACAATTCTATAAGACTAATTGACATCGTTGCTATATGTCCTCTTAAAAGTATTACACATGTAAACTAGTTTGTTAGCAGCAAAAATAGAGAAATTATAATTGGAATTATAGTACGTATATACATAAATTGATGACAGATTGCTGATGAACATAATATTTAACAACAAGTAGTTATATACATAATGTCTCTTGTTATCTGTCTGAACTAATCTATTCATTGTCATCCTAAGATTGTATCGTGACAAAAGAGCAAGATAGTTAACAAAGATTCATATGGACAGACAAAGTACTTAAGGTTGATAAGCATGTTAGTTAAAAGCTTTACCAAACATTTATAAAATTTTGTTAATAGAGTTGTGCATAGCTCTGAAGTCAATGATTCAGCTTAATTTCACAAAGTACTTTAATAATATAAAGAATTATATCAATTGCATATAACTATTAAAAGAACACAAGTACATATTCCAGTTATGTCTTAGCATTTCAATAAATCGCCTGTCATTTAAAACTGAAAGGTGATATTTTTTGACAAAATATAATGATAGAACAATATAATATAAATATATATATACATAGATAGAGAGAGAGAGCAACATACCTAAAGTAATTGGAACACCACTCATCATCTCAGATTTTGTATTAGAATAAGATCCTTGAGTGTCTATATTTTAAAATTCAAATCAATGTAATGTTTATAATAGTAATTATAATACATTGTTTCAAAATAATATTCTCTCATTTGTCTATATTACCATCTTAATAGAGTTATTATGTATACAAGATATCATTTGTAAACATTGTTCATACCATGTGTATCCAAAATGGGAGGGACTTGAACCAACTGTATTTGATGACCTGATGTTTGATCTATAAGTAAAGTAACGATTGAAATGAAATCAAATGATAATGATAAAAGGGTAGGTTTGTCTGGAACTAGAGAATTTAAATGACTAATAATTATAGCTACTTTATTTAACTGTAGAGTAGGCATTGATATTATTAATGAAACTGATATGTTGTTCATTTGTCAGTATAGAGAAGAACAAACTAAGATCAACGAAATGGAATATAGTTCATGTCATCACATTGAATATCTGGTTCTATGTTTATGCATCAACAAGTTATTATATGTATATCATGCAAATTTGTCCAAAAACAATAATCTTAAGTAAAGCTAATTGATATGGTAACTATATAAAGTCCACTGAAATCACATTTTCAACAGTTTAGAGTTAGTAAAGAAATAAATTTATTATACCTTTAATGTTAGAAGGAGAAGATGATAGTGTTGATGGTATGAGTGAGAGATAATTGCTTGGTGCCAATCCTTCTTGAATACCATATCTTATCAACCACCGTCCATCTTGTTCTGTTTCCATGGTGATGACTTCAACAATGTAACCTTCTTTGATGGTAATCTCATCATCTTGGACAGCAGTGTATGAAAAAATAACTTTAGCTTTTAACTGGTCATGGGGTTGTTCTCTTGAATCATGTGATGAAGTATGAACAAGCCTCTCTGGAACTAGAAAATCAGCAAGAGCTTAAATGAAAATTATTAATAAACGATATATCATAGTTCCTACAAAGTTTGTAATTAATAAATGTGATGATATCATATAAAGTCACCATCATCCTTTTATATTGATTTATGCATTGCAAAGATATGGAAAAATTCTTATAACTAGAGGTGTTAAAATATATCAGGTCCTTAGGCTCCATACATGCCAAATTCATAGTGATTGACTTGTTAGTCATTTTGTTCTTATGATACTAATATTAAGACTCAATTAACAGAAAGTCATGATTTCCTAGTGCTTATCAGTCAGTAAATATTAGATCAATTACCTTTTTTGCCAGACCTCTTAATTTAATCAGTATTAATACTATCATTATCATTTACACAAATGTGGGATATGAAGCAATCAATGTTTGATTCTTTGTTATACAGTTCTTATGCTTATACATCAACATGTTATTTATATGTACAATATGCTATATGACTAAACAATGGTGTTAACTATTATTACTACATTGGATTCTCTCCAATCTCATTTAAATAGAAATATATGAAGAAAATGACTTCAATTTACCTTCAATTGTGGGAGGTAAATGTGGCAGTACTGATGGTGAACATTCTATATCTACATCAGTGCCTTGATTGTCTAGAGTGAATATGAATAATCATTAAACACATTATTTGTTTTCTCTAAAATGTAGTTGTTATTTTTCACACATTAAAAATACTGTAAGTATTATAATATTACAATATTATAACTTTTGTCGTCTAAGTTTCATAATATTTTATAGATATACAGTCAATAAGATGTGTGTTAATGCTTTATTACTAAATTATAACTAACCCAGTGGTGTTGTACTGCTGACAGAAGATCCATCCTGTATCCATGGTAATTGTCGTAATGAGTCAATGTCTGCTGTTAAGCGAGCATCTCTGCAACAAGTAACGATTTCTTTATCTTCATTTGGACGACAAAGATGATTGGGGACAAGTGGACATATTGAGCATAGGAAACGCTCCTGAGGTACAGAGAGAATCGGTTTATACTGGAATTTTGTTACAACATATCCAATGCATTCGAGAACGGCTTTTCTGAGAGCTGAACATTTTTTGCTGCGGCCAGTGTAATATATCTCTAACCAATAAATCGAGTCTACTAGTAAAACACTTCCACCAGGACCAATACATGATAACTGAATGGCATTACGAAACTGCATTGATTCCTCTGGTAGTTCATCCAATTGTGATGGTTGATGTAGATCGAATTGAGGTGAAGCATTTCGCTTGAGCAGACTAACTATCAAAGCAGGAAAGAGACCTTGTGGAATTGGTTTCATATCCCATGTCAAAACAAAAGAATCGAGCTTTTTCAGAAAAGGGCCTCTAATGTTCTCCAAATGAGATGTTGTAGGTAGCACAGAAGGCAGGAAAAACTTTCCCTTTTGAAGCAAACGAGCAATGATAAATCTATCATCCATCAGCTTTAAGAAATCATCTGGTGTGAAATCTGGTGTGAAACCTTCTGAAAGCCAGTCAAGTAACTCACGCATAAAGGTTCCTTCGTATTTAAGTTGGTTGTAAGCATTTGGGGGAATAACAATATTCATTTCTTCTAAGTAAGCAACAGCATCAGCGAAAAAAAATGCTGATCAATTCTGACAGCTTATTGAATAGCGGCTGTGGGTGGAGAAAAACCACATTAGGTAATACATCAGGAAAATACAAGAAAATCGTCAAGTCGTGATAGAACATGAATGCCGCCTCGACATCTCTACGATTCATCTTCAGTGTGAGCCCAATTTTCAAGCACTCACTCTTACTGACAACCATTGACTCAGTAGTCTCCTGAAGATCCTGTAACTCTAGCTGAAACAAGAACCATCGCACTGGAATTTCTGCTTCAATGTAAGATTGGCATACGATCGTGCGAATTTTTTTGGCAATCTGCTTTTCATACTCACCTCTAGCAGTTGTGTTGAGAGGGAATATTATCTGCTTTTCTCTTTCACAAAAATTTACACGCACATCGCTAAACTGTTTTAATGTAGACCACAAACGAGCATTCTTTTCCTCCAGAGACTCGCATTCAATTACTTTATCAAAAAACGTGCCAAGAACAAGAAGGGAAGGTTTAGGATGTGAAAACTTAACGTGAATTTTGCGCAAGTCAGGCTGATCTATGGATGCTAGCGAACGAAAGGAAGACTCAAGTAGCTGTAAATTGGTAATCTGTCGCTCCACTGGTATGCCAATTTGTTGATCTTTGAAGCTAAAATAGAATTTAGGTTTGTCATCAAGCTTCTCGTTTAGCTTTTGTGTAAGTATATTGACTGGATTATAATGTAGCAATGCCGGAGCTATGTCCAGGAATGGCGCTTGTCCACCAGAGTCAATACAGTGTATCCAGTGGGTGTTATTAAGCTCAGGTGACTCATCTACAATAGGTAAGACTTTCATTATCTCATTAGCAACTGCTGATACAGGTTGAGGAAGTGACTTGAGAGAAGGAACTGAGGTTTTATCCATTGATGAAGAAGAATCTTGTGATACATTATCATCATATGATGACTCACTCTCATCATTATTAGGTGTAGTGGATTCAGATGAAGTAGACGTTTTTACTGTCTTAGCAAGCATGTCTTTGAAACACGATCGCTCTAATTTGCCCCATTTTTGGGTGGTGGATGAACTGGATTTAGATTCAATAACAACCTTCCTTATCTCAGGAGCAGTAGTCACAGGAGTACTATCGTGATTCTCTGGAGGTGGTTTATCCAGCAAAAGGTTCATAACAGATGACTTCCCTGTTCCTGGAGCTCCTGACATTGCCAACATTGAGTATTTTGCTGTAATTTTTCCTTCATCAAGAGCTTTGTCAAGCAGCTTAGAATAATCTTTAGGAAGATGGAAGAAAGAGAATACAATTTAATAATGCATAATTTTTGACTTTTATTAAAACAAAACAACTTAGTGTTGAAGTATACTACTTGTCATATGAAGCTATTACAATGATGAACTGATATGATAGTATTACCACTAGACATCACAAAGATGTTTTGAATTGTATAACTGACAATACATAAACAGATTCTACTAATGACTATTTGAGTACAAATCAGAATATGTAATACATAGGCGCAGCAATTAGATGTTCATATACATACTATAGTTCCAAGTCTTCATATCTATCAGATATCATGTGACATCTAACTGTCACTGCTATCTTACTCATAACCAAGCCACAGAGAGTACAATTCTGTATAAAATGCTTGAGGATAAGTTTTGACTTGTGGTAGCTTACATACTAACATCCTGATAATTAATTATATTGAGATTGGCTATAATTTAAAATACAAATGACCATATATTTATGATATATTAGTTATATCAAAGGCTGAGGATGACACAAGATGATATTATGTATACTTGTGCTTTATAATACTATATAATAGTTTAAAATGTATTCTAATAAAGAACCATCATCATTACTATCTTGTATATAATCTACAAGTATGCTTTGTTTGTTATCAAGCTTTAGAGATCAATGACCTTGTTATATCAATACTATACATATGTTACAAATATATGTATCATAATGTAACATTAAAATATGACAATATTAAAAATATACTAAAGTAGATGACATTACAAGTATGTACAAACATAGTTATGATCTATTTAATTAGCTGGATTGATGAGGCAGTAGTTTCATAAGATACTCATACTCATATACTAGTATCACTTACACTATAAGTACATGTCTATTGTGATGAACTACATTACCTTTTTTGGCTTCTTCAATCAAATGTAATATAGTAGCTCTGTTCTTGTCATTAGGTTGAACCTTGTCTGCAGCTGTTTCACCTTTATTGTTCTTAATGGTAGCTTCAGCTCCATTTGATAAGAGTGATTTGATGCATTCCATTTTACCCTCAGAGCATGCTTTATGTAATGGGGTGTCACCATCCTATGTAATGAAATAATATCACATATCATAAGATACGATACTGAGTGAATTACTTTGTAACTGATGTCTACTATTGATTATGCTGACCATGGGCAGGAGAAATCAATTATCATCACAACAAAGATGCCAGTACAGTTATATAAAATGTTAGGATTAATACAAGCAGTAGTTTGTAAAGATTCACTCATACTGAAGATTCTATTATACAAGTCTAATTATTCTCTCAATGTAAATATTAGAGCATATTTCTACAAGTAATAAAAAGTATCCTAGTATATTCACTATGTTATCATTTACAATATCAAACAATTTAATTTATATCATGGAATAAACATAGTGACGACACTGACTATAATTATAGTTAGTGCTAGGGTAGTATAGACATGTTGTTTATAATTATTGTGATATATGTTAGGTAATGTCATTCTAACTTATATCTGGTATTACTAGCATTCATATGTTGTAGTAGTAGGTAGTAGTTGAATGTACATAAACAAATAGACAGACCTCAAGTGGTATGCTGTCATTATTTTATCTTTTTACTTAATTTGGCATATCTGCTTCTCAATGAGGGCTTTTGCATCTTTTAGAACACAAAGCTACTTATTGTCTCTGTGATTATCAGCAAGTTGAAGTCAGAAACTACAAATTTTGTAATACCAGCAGACAACCAATGCTTAAGTTCATAGCATTGTTATAACACGATATAATAAAATAATGATAACATAGTCTACTATATCACTGATTGTTAGAGACATAAAAAGCACTAAATGTATCTCAACATAGCTCTTTATGATTGTTTGATTTTACCAAGACCTTTATAACTAGAGTAAAGAGCCTTCAGCTAAGCAAACAACTGATGTAATAATGATTATATTATAAGCACAGTTAATAATCAGAGTTGATAGAGTAATTCTGTTTTAGTTTGTTAATATCGTTTACATGATAAAACAATCAATGTCAAATGATAAAACAACAAGTAGATACACAATTATAAACACATTAGTACTATACTACACATTGAAGCAATGATTTCCTTATAATATCAGACACTAGCAAACATATTTCAATTATATCCCTTAGTTGGTAGATGTGACAAATATGTGATAACAATAATCATTAGGAATATCCTGATGTTATAAATCTGTGACACAGCCTATACTGTAAATTTTGTCTAACTGTAACTATTAAACCTTGCTTGAATTAACCTTCAAATGTTTATAATAAATTAAGGTACTACTTGTCTATCTATTGCAACCAAAATCAATTTGTTCTAGGGATAGAAGATTTGTGAAAGTTCTCTTAATATTCAGCTGACTCACTAGTAAAGTAATTGAAGTAGGCATCACCTTCTAAGAAAATAAATTGGTACTTTAGTTTTTGTAGGCATTATGTCATATTGTGTTAATTATAGCTACTACGATAATCACTTATCTCTGTGTAGTTATTTAAGGAGTGTTCATATAACAACTTATAGGAGATGATTAAACCACAAATATCTACATAATTACATGTATTAATAACAACATTACATACAAAATACAGTCATGTATAATAATAACAACATATTTAAATAATGGAAATACTTACTTTGTCAATAGGATCCAGTGATGCACCAGCTTTAATAAGTATATGAGCTGTTTCAGAATTGCCCCAGTAAGCAGCATAGTGAAGAGGAGTAGTCTTGTCCTACATAAAAGATATGTCAGTATTTATGATCAATTAATTTTAGAATATACAGTTACATCTAATGATACATTACAAAGGCTAGATAAAATAACTCAATATCATTTCACTAATGTATATACACAGGTTAATACTCTATGTGTTGTCAGCAGTGTAGTGTTGTAATTGTTTAACAATAACTAAAACTAAAACCATTTTTGTAAAATGGAAATCATCATTGTTAACAATAACAAAACTATAACTAAAATTAGTTAGAAATCATTAACAAACAATTACTAAAACAAAAATTGCAGCTCTATACTAGTAAAATAAGAAAAAATTATTAACACGGTGATGTGTAAATAAGGTGCATAGACCAATTGAATGGTCAAAGAACTTTTACAATACCACAGTCATCACCTGACTTGGCTGTTTATATGAGGATTTATTTGCAGCTGCAACTCAAACCATTTTTTCTCAAGTTTCATTGAGATGGCAACAGCTTCACATTCGGGAAGGAAAAAGAGCAGCCCTTTGTGGGAATATTTCAAATACGATGAGGCATCAGGAAAGACAGTGTCAAGTCAAGATGAATGATAAAATTTGTGAGACAAACTTTAAAGGAAAGTTTAGCACTAACTTGAAGGCCCACTTAAACACCAAGCATCCACAGCAAAATCAGGAGCTCATTCAAAAGGAGAAGAACATTATAAAGGAAAAAGAGTCAGCTTTGGTTAAGTCAAAAAGGTCCCAATGTAATATTAAGAGCTGGCAAACACTTACACAAGTCCTAAAGATGGGAAAGAAGTATGAGAGAGACCATTCCCAGTACAAGAAAATCACTAAACAAAGAAAAAGCAACTGTCCACATCCAACTGACGCTTTGGACTACTGGGTGAAATCTGAGCCATTGTTTCCAACTCTGTCGAATGTTGCTTGTGATGTCCTTGTTGTGCTAGCGTCTTCTGCACCTATTGAAAGAATATTTTCAAATGCAGGAGATGCTTGCATTGGAAAACGAAATCGATTAACAAATGCAAACCTTGAAAGAGAAGTTCTCATCAAAAGCATCAAGGCCTACTTAAACATTTCACATTGTACATTGTACATTTGGCACTTAAATGTTACCCTTTAAAATAGACTTTCATCAATAACAATAACAAAAATTTGATTCACTAACAATAACTAAAGCAAATACTAACATCAATTTTATGAACAATCAATAACAAAAACTAAAATTCAAACAAATTTTGTACAATAACAATAACAGCAACTAAATACAAATTCAATACTTTTACAGCACTACAGCAGTGGTATTCATGATAATATTTTTTCTATTATGCCCATTAAAGTTTGTTGTATAATGGTTTATTTGTATAACAGACTAGTGTAAACAATCAACAGTGAGTACTTGATTGTTTTAAAATAGTACTATAATTGTCATTGACATAGATATGACCAATGAAGAGTCAAAAGGCACACAAAGAATTTTAATATTATTTTTATAAACGTTTTTTTTATTTTTTGGGACATTGTTTGTTTCTGTACGTACTATTTCATCATATGATATACTTGTCTTAATATAAAATACAAAACTGACAAGTAAATGTTAAAGTATAGTCAAATATGCAATATAACACTTGTCTACACAAGGTAAGGCACTTTAAATATACTATGAGGCTATAGGCAAGTTATCTACAAGACTTATCATGATCAAGTCTTGTGATCTATACTGGAAGCTCATGAGGACATTGTAGTACTGAACCATTATTTAGTTGCATTGCTATATAGTCTTTGACAAGGAAGAAAATATTTGTACAAGGCTTAGAGCCTTTGTGATCTCTTAATAAGTCTCTGAACTAAAGACAGAGCTCATCCAATACATATTTGTTGTTAATTGTATGCTTACCAGTATAACAGACTAATCTAAACAATCAACAATCAGTACTTAGTTGCTTTACAATATTACTGATAGCTAAAGTAGTTGAGACTGAGGTAGAGAATGAATTTTTGATTCCACTGATAATGGCCAGACTACATTCTCTAAGGTAGAGTACTTCCTTCGAGAAAAAGAATGAACTTTTGATTCCCTAGAAAAATGTAAAACTTCCTTCTCATTGAGTTTTTGTGTTCAAGGTAGAGAGTGAAAGTTTCATTCCCCAAAAAAGGCAAGACTTCCTTTTCATGGGTAATGGCCAGACTTCCTTCTTTAGGGTCCATAGAAAATGGCAAGACTTCCTTATCTAGGGTTGAGCATTGTGTTCAACGTGAAGAATGAACTTTTGATTGGCCATATAATGGCCAGATGTTCTTCTCTAAGATTGAGTAATTGTGTTCGAGGTACAAAATGAACTTTGATTCAATAGAAAAGTGGCCAGACTTCCTTATCTAGGTTAATGGCCAGACTTCCTTCTCTAGTGTCCCCAGTAAATGGTCAGAATTCCTTCTCTAGGGTTGACTAGTAGAGAATGAACTTTTAATTCTTTAGGCAATGGCCAGACTTGCTTCTCCAGGGTCCCTAGAAAATGGCCAGAATTCTTTATCTAGGGTTGAGTATTTGTGTTCGAGGTAGGGAATGAATGTTTTATTCCCCAGAAAAAGGCAAGACTTCCTTATCTCGGGTAATGACCAGATTTTTTTTTCTAGGGTTGAGTAATTGTGTTCGAGGTACAGAATGAACTATGATTCCCAAGAAAAATGGCCAAACTTCTTTTCTAGGTTAATGGCCAGACTTCCTTCTCTAGTGTCCCCAGTAAATGCTCAGAATTCCTTATCTAGGGTTGAGTAGTGTGTTCGAGGTAGAGAATAAACTTTTAATTCTTTAAACAATGGCCAGAATTCCCTCTCCAGGGTCTCCAGAAAATGGCCAGAATTCTTTATCTATGGTTGAGTAGTCGTGTTTGAAGAAAAGAATTAAATTTTGATTACCCAGAAAATGGCTAGACTTCCTTCTCTAGGATTGAGTATTTGCATTCGAGCTATAGAATGAACGTTATTTTGAAGTGGTTTGTTGATACAGTGTTGTTGATTGTGCAATTAAAGGTTCTCTTATTAATGAAGACAATGCTGAAGTCCGTCCAGAGACAATTTCCTACTCCTGTTTAGATGAAAATGTATGCATTGAAAGCTATAGGAAATATTTTTCTCCTGATAAGCAAGAGTCATCCTATTTTGACCTGTGGTTTGTGCAGGAATCTAATTGATGATGATATGGAAGATTCCATTGTTTGTGACTCATTCTTGACATGTTTTAATTTCCATTGATTTAGTTTGAAAAGTCCTCCAGAATCAAAGCTATGCTACTGTCAAACTTGCTATATCATTACTGATAAGTTGTGAAACTTCATTGCAGTATCTTTGATTACAATTCATTTATCATTAGGAATGTTTATTGGTGGGTGTGGTTTTACTTTTTGAGGCGTGGTTTCAATTGCCAGACCAATTGTTGGAAAATAATGAGTTTGATTATTGGACCTATAGGCTCTGCCTTTAAATTTTAGTGTGCTTCATAAATGGTTAAGTTAAGTTGTTACTAGAGAAATATAAAGAAGTTGACAATACTGTTTTTCATGGAATCAGTTGATACTGTACAGAATTCCAGGGACTGTTGTTATCCTCAACAAGTTCATAATCATCATGAATACTGTTTTCTCATAGAATCAATTGATGCCTATGATACCGTAGAGAACTCTACGCTCAACAAGTTTATAATCATCCACAACGATTCTTATTAATGTTGCAATGTATTCTAGTTATGTATTGGTTAAAGTGGAAGGTATGTCACATATATGTTGTGTGTGGTTTTGTTTTACACATGTTTTGCTCAATAATTTAGAATGATTTTGACTTATGTCTTGCGTAATCCATATAAAACGTTATATGAGTTGACAAAGCCACAAATAAGTACATAATTACATGAATTAATAACAACATTACATACAAAATACAGTCATGTATAATAATGACAACATATTTAATAATGAAGACACTTACTTTGTTTTTAGCATCTATTGGTGCACCAGACTTTATTAGCACATCAGCTACATCATTGTGGCCATAGTAAGCAGCATTGTGAAGGGGAGTATTATTGTTCTACATAAAGTAGATGTCAGTATTTATGATCAATTCACTTAATATAGCTACAACTAATGGTATATTATAAAGTGTAGGTAAAATAATTCAATGTTTTTAAACTAATGTGTATAGAGAGGTTGATATTTTATGTGATGTCAGCAATAGTATTCATGATAACTAGCTATGATATGTTTGGAAATTAAAATGTTTGTCATATTATGTCACATATATTTTACTTATAGATTTACAATACAGTCTCATAATACAATATATGACAGTAAATGATTTGCTAAGTACATGCTCTATAAAATTTATATTATTAACAAGATATAACTAATATAATACAATAGTTGTAAAATAACTAAATATGATAGGAATTAAGTATACACAATATCAGGTGTTAAATGAAAAGGAAGACTAATTATTATCAATATATATCAGGTAACCTACACTATCTAATAACATGAGTAATGAAATCATTTTGTTACATTCATTCTATTGTTAAATCTGTTTTACTGCATATAACACTATGTAAGCAAAAATGCATGTTTAAATTTTATGCAACAAGAGTGACAAAACTAAATGTTAAATTATAGTCAAGTATGCAATATCAGATTTGTCTGCACAAGCTAAGGCACTTGAAATAGACTATGAGTCCATAGGACAAGTGATCTACATGACTTGCATGATCCAGTCTTGTGACGTATACTGGAAGCTCAAGAGGACAATGTACATGTACAACTGAACCACAATTTAGTTCTTTTGCTATATAGGCTTTGACAAGGAGGAAAATGTTTGTACAAGGTTTAGAACCTTTATGTTCACTTAATAAAGCTCTGAATTAAAGAGAGAGCTCATCCAATACAATTTTGTTGTTAATTGTAAGTTTACTAGTATAACAGATTAATCTAAACAATTAATAGTCAGTACTTAGTTGCTACACAATATTACTGATAGTTTCAATTGATATACATATGACTAAATGAAGAGGTGAAAGGTAAACAAAGATCTGTCCATGTTATTTTGAGATATTGTCATAAATGTTCTTTCATAATTTGACACATTGTTATTTTTTTTAAACATAACTGTGTTACTTCATCTAAATAATATTGGTGTAATTACAAAAACATAAATAAATTGTAATGTTCAAAATGATTGTCAAATCATGTGATATCACACCGTTAGTAAGTAGGGCATTGACTTTTGATAAACAAACAAAATGTAACAAAAATGTCCAGTCATGCTATCATTGTCAAGAATTAAGATTAAACGTAAGAGTGTGGTTATATCTTAACTATAAGTGTTAGGAACAGTCACAGATGTCATTATTAGATATAACTCATTATTACAATGAATGGTTCAGTCCACAATGTCAACTCCATAATATCCGTTACCATAATGTAAACTGTCATATCCTGCAACCAGTATTGATATCCTATGAAGATATTATGGTTTTGTCCAGTAATAATGAGATAATTAGAGAATAGCTAAGACTAATGTGATATCAGTGGAACACATGAATAGGTAATAGCTACTCTCATGGTGTATTATCATAAAGAAAACATTCTATATAAAGCTGTTTAACAGATTTTTGTGTACAGGGAGTCAACAAGACACAATAAAAAGTAATCTAGCACAATAACATAACAGTTAGTCTAGTAACACAAACAATCTGTATAATTAAGCTTGAACATAACAAAGCTTCTAGATGTTAGTCTATGTATGACCAGTAGCTCCTAACGAATGATTTACTACCTTGGTTGTTGTAATTAAATAAAGCAGATTTAGTAATTATGTTCGCGGTAAAGAATAAACTTTTGATTCCCCAGAAAATGACAGACTTCCTTCTCCAGATTAACTGTCAGATTTCCTTCTCCAGAGACCCCAGTAAATGGCCAGATTTCCTTATATAAGATAATGGCCAGACTTTCTTATCTAAATTGAGTAGTTGCGTTCAAAGTAAGAAATGAACTTTTGATTGCACAGAAAATGGCCAGATATCTATCTCTAGGGTTGAGTAGTTACATTTGAGGTAGAGAATGAACTTTTGATGCCCAAGAAACTGACCACACTTCCTTCTCTAATTAATTATAGCTTGTAGGTATTTCACTCAACTCAATTTAAAATTATTCTAGATCTGCAACTAAATTATCGAAAACTTTGATTCAACGCAACAGTAGTTGCGTTTGAGGTAGAAAATGAACTTTTTAGTCACCAGATAATGGCTAGTTTCCTTCTCTAGGATTGAGTAGTTTCATTTGAGATTGAGAATGAACTTTTTACTCACGAGATAATGGCCAGACTTCTGTCTCTAGCATTGAGTAGTTGCGTTCGAGGTAGAGAACGAATTTTTCATTCCCCAGATATTGGCCAGACTACCTTCTCTACCTGTTCTGTGGACTTCTTTACTAGGGTCCATAGACATTGCCAGAATTCCTTTTCTAGGGTAATGGCCAGAATTCGTTCTCTAGGGCTAAGTAGTTGGTTCCGAGAAAATGCCTAGACTTCCTTTTCTAGGGTTGAGTAATTGCAATGAGGTATAGAAAGAACATTTAATTCCTCAGATAATGGCCAGACTTCTTTTTCTAGAGTGTAGTAGTTAGTTTCTTCGAGGAAAAGAATAAAATTTTCATTCCCTAGAAAATGGTTACACTTTCTTATCTAGAAGTGAGATAGGAATGAACTTTTGATTGCCCAGATAACGGCCAGATGTCCTTTGGTAGGGTTGAGTAATTGCATTCGAGATAAGAATGAACTTTTCATTCCCCAGAAAATGCCCAGAATTCCTTCTCTATGTTAATAGCCAGACTTCACTCTCTAGGTTGAGTAGCTGCATTTGAGGTAGAGAATGAACTTTTGATTCCCAAGACAATGACCACATTTCCTTCTCTAATTAATTAGAGCTAGTAGGTAGTTCACACAACTCAATTTAAAATTATTCTAGATCTGCTACTATAATATAGGGTTCAATTTTTGCACTAGAGGTAGAGAATGTACTTGTGATTCTCCAGATAATGGCCATAGTTCCATCTATGGTTGAGTATTTGGGTCAAAGGTACAGAATAAGGTTTTGAAAAGAATTAAGTTTTGATTCCTAAGAAAATGATAAGACATCCTTCTCTAAGGGTTGAGTAGTTGCATTCAAGCTAGAGAATGAACTTTAGATACCCCAGATAATGGCCAGACTTTCTTCTAAGGTTAAGTAGTTGTGTTCGCGGTAAAGGACGAACTTTTGATAATGTAGGATTGAATACTTGTATTGGAGATAGAGAATGAACATTTGATTCCCCAGAAAATGGCCAGACTTCCTTCTCTAAGGGTTGAGTAGTTGTGTTCGAGCTAGAGAATGAACTTTTGATTCTCCAGATAATGGTTGGACTTCCATCTAGGGCTGAGTATTTTGGTTAAAGGTACAGAATAAAGTTTTGAAGAGAATGAACTTTTCATTCTCCAGATAATGACCAGACTTTCTTCTCTAAAGGTTGAGTAGCTGTGTTTGAGGTAGAGAATGAACTTTTGATTCTGCAGAAAATGGCCACCAAACATCCTTTTTCAAAGGGTTGAGTAGTTGTGTTCGAGCTAGAGAATGAACTTTTGATTCTCCAGATAATGGTTGGATTTCCATCTAGGGTTGAGTATTTTGGTTAAAGGTACAGAATAAAGTTTTGAAGAGAATGAACTTTTCATTCTCCAGATAATGACCAGACTTTCTTCTCTAAAGGTTGAGTAGCTGTGTTTGAGGTAGAGAATGAACTTTTGATTCTGCAGAAAATGACCACCAAACGTCCTTTTTCAAAGGGTTGAGTAGTTGTGTTCGAGCTAGAGAATGAACTTTTGATTCTCCAGATAATGGCCAGACTTCCTTCTCTGAGGGTTGAGTAGTTGCGTTTGAGGTAGAGAATGAACTTTTGATTCTCCAGATAATGGCCAGACTTCCTTCTCTAAGGGTTAAGTCGTTGCGTTTGAGGCAGTGAATGAACTTATAATTCCACAGATAACGGCCAGACGTCCTCCTTTATTGTTGAGTAGTTGCCTTCTCTATCTGTTTTATTTTTAATCACAACTGGTAAGAAAGTGTTCTTACAGAAATATGATGGAGGATAGCTCTGATAGAACTATGTTATGAATATGTTCTCTATACACAACTTGATTTGATTTGGTACCTTGAGGATAATATTTTTATGTAGGTGAATGTGAAGTTTTAGGAACAGAGACCTTTTTGCTTACAACAGTAACAGGGAATGGAGACAGTGGTACTTCAGAGACCAGTGGTATCCTTATCTTGAGGAGCTGTATCCAGTCCTGAAAGGTAAGATTAACTTTAGCCTATAGACGCTGCTGCAATATTCGAATATCCCATAGAACTGTGTCACAAAATTCCATAAGCTGCCTTAGTGCTGCGACAAATGTAGAAATTTACTTACCACCAGATAAATAATTTTTTACAGGCATAAATCTGATAACATTGATGCTGAGCATTGTTATAATATCTTTGATAAACTATGTTTTATAATATTGTGTCCACAACTCAGTAACATATGTCTGATATGACTGGAAAAGTGGTGACTTTGAAAGACATCACTAATGTCCAAACCAAAGTGCATCAATTCTCTGACAGAAACAATTTAGAACCTTTACTACAATGTTTGAGACATAGAGATGGTATCCATTTCAATGCTTAAAGATGTTAAAGTGCATCCATGATCATTTTACTAGGATCTACTGTTGAAGTGTACATGAATGATGAGAAAGAATTCACAGGGCTATTTTTTCAGCTGCATATCTTGAGCTCATAATAATTGATGCCACCTATAATTTGAACGAACTTCTGATACCACTTTATTTGATTGTTATTGTGGATGGTAATGGCCAAAGTGAGATAGTAGGACTTTATCTTACATCATTGGAAACAAGAAAATATTCAATTGTCTCTTCGTACAAAAGTGGAACGTTTTGATGATTTACATGGAAACACTGTCATATCATCAGAAGGTAGTCTCTCTGTATCTGCTGTGCAATGTCAATGTATGTTCTGGAAAAGTATGAGGCTTCCATGTCAAGATATTATGAAATTTAGAGAATTAAGAGATTTGCTGCTAATCTGTCAGGAAAGTATAGATGAGTATTGGTAGATATTTTACTTAAGAAAACCTTTAAAGAGAAAGGAGAACTTGGTGTTGACACATATTTCCAGATACATAATAAAAATAAATCATGTCATCTTTTAATTGTTGTGTAGATCACCAGTGTTTTTTCAAAACCAGTTAAATTTGTCTTGTCTTAGCATCAGAAATTCCACAAAATGATGTTCTTGTATCAGGAAATTTGTTCACTGGGTTCTCAAGTTGGTATGAGTCAGTATGAATAGCGTTACTCTGTTTTGTGTTTGTATTTGTGACAACTGGAAAGCAGGGAAATGTGTTGAGCACACAGAAGGTACTATGTGTAGCCATGGCATTTTGTGTTTACTGTAAAGTCAAGTACATGTATGTAGATGGTAGTGAATGTGATAATGATTGCAAAGATGATGAAGTCATTTTTGGAGATCGATCTGAAGACAAACAGGAAGTAGTTATGGTTAAGGACAGTTTTTAATTTTATCTGTACTAACCAATTTCTGTAGGAGAAAATACTTAATGGACAATTGGAGAGATATATGTACAAGATAGTTCAGACAGCTTTGATACTAATGAATGCTTAAATGGTAAGAGGTGCTTTTACTTGAGCAAGACAATGGTGATACATACAGGTTTGGCTACAATCATGATTCCACCAAGACTGAAGAAGCGTGGAAGGCACAAAGGGTGGTGAGTTAATTGTCATAGGTCTACCAAGGAAATGTCAGAATCATGGCTAGCCTGTACCGTTTATGAAGAAAATGCCCACAGAAACAGAAAAGAGTAAGTACTTCATTACACAGAATACTTATCATTAAACGTCTTAGTTATTTTGAAGTGGTTTGTTGATGCCAATGTTGTTGAGTCTGCAACTAAAGGTTCACTTATTAATGAAGACAATTTTGAGGTCCGTCCAGAGACAATTTTCTGCTCCTGTTTAGATGAAAATGTATGCATTGAAAGCTATAGGAAATATTTTTTCTCCTGATGCATGGGTCAGTGTTAAGGCTGTTGTCGAGGCATTCAAGAATCATCCTATTTGGTATTGTGTTTGGTTCAGGAATCTAATTGATAATGATATGGAAGATTCCATTGTTTGTGACTCATGCTTGAAATGGTTTCATTTCCATTGCATTAGTTTGAAAAGTCCTCCCAAATCAAAGTTATGGTACTGTCGAATTTTCATTATCGTTACTGATAATTTGTGAAACTTCTTTGCAGTATCTATGATTGCAGTTCATTAATCATTAAGAATTTTTATTGAAGTGGGTATGGTTTTACTTTTTACATTTTTTGAGGCGTGGTTTTGATTGCTGGACCAATAGCATCAAGAGTATATTGTTAACCGATTATACGCTAAATTCTATTAAACAGGAAATGCACGTGACTGGAAAAATTTATTTCAAGAAAATGACCTTTTTGGATTGACTTGCAAAGAACGAGTTGTACTGAAAGGATTAGGCGGAGTTGCCTGGTATAGGAAAGCTTCGTTCAGAAAGAAGATGGGTGATGTAGTTCTAAGTATTTCAAGTAATTACTTATTACTTTTTCATGTCAATTACAAAACAGGTAAATTAAGTTGTGTAGATGATATAGTTACCATGGTGATAATGATTTAATTTTTAAAAAAATTCAAGCGTGTTTCATTTTTTACGATGTGTGATTCAGCATATCAATTAAATATGATAATAGTTGTGGTATAGTAGTAGCAATATATCCAAAGTCATCACGAGAGCAGCTAGTTAGTTATAAAATTAAAAGCTGATGTTTTTTACTTTTATTTACCTAAGATCACCATTTGTAAGATTGTTTTGTTTGTTTATTGTATCCTCATGCTTTTTATGAAGTCACAAATTTGTTTAATGAATTTTTATTCATTACCTAGGCTCGTAATTTTTGCCATCACCCTCATAAACACTGAATTCCTTGTTACTGCCAGGAAACATTGTCATCTTCCTCACATATAAGCTGTAAATTATCCTCTGGAATAAAAAGTTATCTGTCATCCATTTCTATTCAAATATTTCTTTATTTTTTATTTTATTATCAAGTATATTATCATAAGCAAATTTGTTGTGTTTTTCCATGTGTGGGCGTTCAACAGCTCCAATAGGTGCTTGTACAAACTCTGTACAGAACGATAGTGTTGAGTTAACAAGATAGATTATTAATATCACGTCTTACTACGCAAATTATAGAGCCCAGCTGATATCTATTGCGTCATTCGTCGTTTAGTAATGACATCTTATGAGGCAATTCGTTTCTATCGTTCAAAAAGTGTTAATCTTTGACACCTTAAACTCGTCGTTTGTAGTTTGTAAATTTGCAATGTTTGTTTCATTGGAATAATGATATCTGTAGCTGAATTGGTATTATTGTATAAAAATTAGAATAGGAGAACCTGGCATAACTCATGTACTACTGATTTGGCTATCTTTTTGATTAAGTGTATGAAGTAAGTAATCTTGTGTAATCTGTGTTTAGAACGAGCAACAGTATTAACATTGACAACGACTATGTTTATGAAGTTGATATTTGGTCATGTGACTACTTTAATCCCAGGGAAGAGCCTGTCTCTACCTATGAGATGTAAGTGGCATTGTTCTTTTAAGCTAATAGTGTAACAGAGGACAAGAAGGTCCCTGTGTTACTAAGCATAGTTGGTCCTAAGAACTATGTTCTCTTATAACATTTGTTGCTCCCGGCTAGACCTAGTGACAGGTTTACTTGCAGAATCAGTTAATGCCTAATAATACCTTAGAGAACTGTATAGTAGGTATATGACATAGTAATAGAGAACTGTATGTATTATGTACACACAAAGGTTATATTAATAATTCACATATAAATATAAACTTGATAGCATCTGTAAAGAGGAGATGCTACATCATAATATTGTATTCATGACAACATTATGTGTTGTATGTAGTAGTGATGGGGTAATGAATATGGTTAATTAAATTTAATGCATTTAACTAATGGTTTTTACATTTTAGAAGTAGTATGATAATTTTAATTGTATAAGAAAGTAGTTGTAATTGATTATTGTTGAAGTAAATGTAATCATAATGTAGAAGCTGGTCACATTGACACTGTAATCACTAGTATGTAGCATAGTAAATATTTTTATACTAACCCAATCAACAATATCTAGATTAGCTCCATTTTCAATTAAAAATGTAGCAACTTCAGTGTTTCCTTTCAATGCAGCTCTATGCAAAGGAGTCCACTTCTAAAAGATATAGACAATATCAATAATACTATACAAAATAATACATGTACATAGACTATGTCACATTGTTAACAACTACTTTAAATTGTCTTACAGTATAACTAATTGTTATAACAATGTAGGTATAGTGTGATGATTTAATTTGATACTACTGATGTTATGATATATGTATGTGTACCATACAGTGATATGATAGGATAAATAGTTGATTATATAGGAAATACTGAACATAGAAAATGATCTTTACTAGTTTTGATATAGTGTTTTTGTACTAGAACTATAAGTAAATTTAGTACTTCATTTTATTTTAGTTCTAGTAACAACATAGGAACTAATACTCTACTAAAATTTTTTTCAATTCAAGGTAATAGAACTAGTAATTAATTTCATTTATATTTCTGTGGTGCCTTATAGTAGGTTGTGGTTTGGGCATATAGTGATATCATCTGGTAACGAAGTGGTCCTGTAGCAATGTAGTAAAATTGTCCTGTTATGTTGTAGTAGTGGAGTCTACTTGGCATAATCCAGTTTATGAGTTCTTCTATAGAGAATGTCAGATAAAACCTATAGTTCAATTGTCTTCTTAATGATATGTCCTCTACCTAAACTGTAGTAAATTGTTGATCTAGTCTTGATGGTTATACACACTAATTGCTAGTTATGCTGTAGGTGATTATGTAATAGACTATAATTTTAACAGATAGGCCAAAAATGCTAACCACTGGGCCATCATATACTAAACAGATGAAGTGTGGGTGTAATGTATTTACAAGACAGTACATGTACAGTATATATACAGAGGTACATGAACTCATATCAGGTTTAGACATAATGAGATTTCAAAGTGTTAGCAATGAATAAAGAAAACTAAACTCATAAAGTCAGTAATGAATAGTTTTGCTTGTATAGTCTGTGTAGATTATCTCAAAATAATTATGTAATGAATATGTTTACTCAGAGCCTATTTGATAGATAATACTTTGTCCTTGAAAGGTTCAAAAGACTGTAAGAACTCCAAAATATGCACTTGTGTCATTATATCAAGCTAATATCTTATTTCACTAAGTCTAGTTTTCTATAAACTATCTTAATAATACAGCATTGATGTGTGGTCATTTTGTTACTTTAAGTATATGCATAGTACAATAGGGAAACCCCCTCATGTTATCAATGCTTAATATTGATTACATGTAGTCATTACCATTGTTTGACAAGTGTTCATGAACTATTTAGAGTATTCGTGAACCATTATGAGGATATAATATTCATTATGAATATATCACTAGATACACCCTTCAATGATAGTGAAATGTCAGTTATGGTTATTCCCTTGTGTTATTATATGAGGACTTAATGCCAGACTATAACTATAAATGAGATACTGAGCTTCTAATACAACACACTCAATCCATTATTAAGTATAAATCACTAAAGTTATTTATAGGATACTTATATTACATGTATAAACATTTAAATGGATACCCAAGACTCACTGAAACACTACTACAATGTCTAATATAACAATTTCATGTTTAACTAAAAAATACTAATTATGAGATAATGTGAATGTAGAGTATAAACACAAGTATTCTATTCCAGTAAACATTAAATCAACATGTACTGTCAATACATGTACTAACAGATTATGTATATGTACATTCCTATATTCTATAGGAATTTTTGTATCATTGAAATAATATTAAAATATTTTTTAGATAAAAGGTTCATTTAAACAGAAACCTTAACTGACAGCCAGTCACAGGTAATAGTTATAGCTAACTTGTATAAGATGTAGCCAAATAGACAAATTTCTTCTACACTATTCAGTAATACCTATATAATTGTTTGACCTTTCATTACTATTAGTGTAACAATGCCCTTTTTACATGTACTAACATATCATGTATAAGAGCTGACAGACATTCTAGATTATAACAAACTTACAATAGTTTAGTGACAAATATTACCTTGTAACATTACAATATGAATATTATAAAATCTTACAATATTAGGAGAACTTCTATTGACATTTATATTTCAATACATGTTTAATCTATTATATAGTATACATAAAGGCATCCATATATATGTCAAAAAATTGTGGCTTCTTTGTGCTCTCGACACCTTTGAATACCTTGATGGCCTAGGTGAATCCTTTCTAAGGTGTACTCTAATACACATGTCATATAATAATAAATCCTCACATATTGAGAATTACTTCCTTTCTCACTGACTAGATCCCTAAGAGGTTAAGTTAGCTATGTGATCCTATGATGTGAACTTGGCCAAAAGGTTGATCATGACCATGAAATGTCTTAATTCAGAGATATTTGTTGGGGCTTGCATTTTGATGATAGTGGCTATCTTCTCAGGATCAGGTCTGATGCCGTCTCTGTCTATTAGGTGACCAAGAAATTAAACATTTCTTCTGCAAAAAATGCACTTGACTGGGTTCAGCATTACTCCCGCATTCTCCAGTCTTCACAAAACTGCATACAATCTGGTATTATGTTCTCTTTGATCTTTACCAAATATTAACACGTCGTCAAATTAGCAGAGCACACCCTTCAACTACAGAGAATATTGACATTCGCTTCTGAAAGTGTTCTGGTGCACTAGAAATTCCAAAGGGAAGTTTATTGAAACAATAACAGCCAAAAGGTGTGATAAATGTGGTTAGAAAAGGAGATTCTGTATAAGGGGGAATTTGCCAAAAGCCACTATCAGTGTCCAATTTACTAAATACAGCTGCTCCTGTTAACTGGCCTAACCTCTCGTCAACCGTGGGCAGGGGGTGGAACTCTTTCATAACACTTTCATTTAATGGTTTTAAATCTACCTATAATGGTTTTAAATCTACCTATAGATGTGGCTTCATTAACATTCGAGATTACTTTCAGAGATTCCATTCGATTAAGTTCTTTGACTTTTGTTCGTAGTGGGAGGGAACTCGTTGAGGGGTGTAAAGTGCAAATGGTTTTGAACCTGGGTGCAATTGAATCCGATAAGGATCACCCAAATTACCTAAGCCTATAAAAAGGTGAGGGAACGTCTTTTGACTTCTGAGTGACTTATAGTTTCATCAACCCTTGACACCAAATGTAATGCTTGAATTGTGGGCAATTCAAGAAGATTGTTCCCTAATCCTTTGACCACATACACAGTCTGTAAGGATGTCTGGTCACTGTGCAATAGAATACCTTCAAATTGTCCCAATACGGAGAGACATTTTCTATTGGGTCCATATAATGCCCTGTTAGTTGGTCTGAGTTCGACTTGAGGTAATGTTTGAATACACTTTTGGAAATTGCAGTAACTTCTGCTCTCGTGTCCAGTTTGAAAGAAAGGGGTGTGCGCAATTTTTGAACAGTACTGAACCAGACATTTTCTGTGTCTGCACCAACTGCTCCTAAGAAGGCAGTCTCAAGTGGGGTTTGTGGTTTGGTTGTGTCAACTTCTGACACTGATTTGGATAGACATTAAGAAGCAAAGTGGCCCTTCTTTTTGCATTTGTGACATGTAGCCAAATCAGCTGGGCAATCTCTCCTTTGATGATGGTCTCGTCCACATATAGTACATTTAGCAATTTGTTGCAAGTCTCCATGATTAGTATGTCTGGGATGCCTGTTCCTTCCATTCAATAGTCTTGATGTAGATCTGACACTATCCAGATCACTAACCTTTGGGTCAGTTCGGAGAATGTCTCTGTGTTCTCCAACTGCTTCTTTATGCCAAATACTTTTTTTCGCTTTTTCAAGGGTTAAAGAAGGGTCCATCTGGAGACACTCTGAAAGGGCAGTGTCTCTAATGCCTACCACGAGTCTGTCCTGAATTAATTCCTCTTTAGTGCCGCAAATTCGCAGTGTTCAGCCAGGCTGTACACCATTGCTATATATTGTTCACAGGACTCACCCTCCTTCTGGTTTCTTTAATTAAAACGGGCTATTTCGCAAATTACACTGTGTCGAAAAAGTCATCAAAGTGTTTATAACTGACAGATAGCTTTTCCTCTCTTTTTTGATTACATTTGTCAATTCAAGAATGTATTCTGATTCGTTCCTTAGACAGTAAAACAGTGTGCTCACTTGACGTTCCTCACTCTCTGTGGATAGGCCCGAGGCTATTCTAAATGGTTCAAAACGTCGGCACCAGCATGGCCATTTGTCTGGTGTCTGGAAGTTGAAGGGTTCCAGTGGCTGTAGCTTAACACTAGCCATACTCCTGACACCATGTATTATAACAAATGTTTTGTCTAAATCGAGTCACACAACAAACAAAAAGTGATGATAAATATAGATCGATAACAGGTGCTTTTTTATAACTATGCGTGCTCAGATAACCACAATACATGATATAATATAAACAATTACACTACGTTTTTAACCATGGACAAGGAGATTTGAAGTTAGTACACTTAATGCAGTATACTGCCATAAAATATGCAATACTTAAAAGTTATACAGTGTATGTGAATGATTTGAACAATGTTAAAGTCAAGATATTTCCTTGTTAGCCCTTAAGACAGTGTTGTTGTATATACAGGAAACCATTTGAGAAAAATAATTTTGCAAATTTTGCAAATCTAAAGGATTTTCATCAAATCCCAGTTATTATATAAATGTGGTATGTGTATAGCAATTCATTTCAAAATGACTGAAATACCAATGAAATTTTTGGCAAATGAAGAACATTTTATCAAATTCACCATTTCGTATATGTTACCACAATCTCTCTAATGATACAATTATTGTGTATGCTAATTTTAGTGACTATTATAATAGTATGTAAATGTTTAAAATTGCAGTGTAACACATTTGGTATATTGAATTATGGATATCTAAAATATGGCTAATGTTATTTTTCTAGTAAAAAATTTACTAAATTAGTAGATAAAATTAATAGTAGACTTAATCAAGGTATGAACGTAACATGATATGGAACATATATGACTTCACTTTACACACTCTATTATTAAATATAGACCATAAAATATTATGATACAGTATAATTATAAATATATGAGAAGTAAAATTCTCAGTTCATTTGTTGAATTTAATGCAATTGTTAAATAATTAATTCACAAAACAAATCTATTATGTTAGTGACTTTGCTGACTATATTGTTTATGAGTGTATAAAACATAAAATTATAATGTTGTTTCTCAAATTAAATGTTGGAATACAACAAACCTAAGGTCACTCTATAAAATAGATCATACATAGCTATCCATGAGACAATCATAATCAATGCTTCTGATATATTTCTATATTTATCAGAGCTTTATCAGCATTCTGGTAGATTGTAAATATATGAGGCAGTGAGTAATAAATGTGTGAGTGAAATAAAATCATAAAATGAATCCAAAAAAATGCATTTTATAAATGCCACGTTAAAAGCAAATTCATATAAATGATGTCTTCAAAAGATGTGTTATATAATAGATATGAACTGGCTCTGTTAGAATTATTCAGTAATATTGTTATTAGATCAACAAATATACACATCATGTCAGTAATATGAACACTTTATTATTATCAGGAGATGACACAGAAGAGGAAACAAACTCCTACACTATTGATTAAAATCACACAAGAATTTGTCCTATTAAATTTAGACCATCCCATATAGCTCAACCAACATCACACTATAATGATAATACAGTGTATAGTGATGTGATAATTATTGGATCTTAGACTTATTTATAAAAGCACACTGTATTTGAAAAATAGGCTTTACTGTTGAGATATATACTTAAATATTGAAAGCTAGTAACTTACCCCAATTGCTTCATGATAGTTTACATCAGCACCTTGTTCAATAGTAGATTTGACTTCTTTAATGTTTCCATTAGTAACTGCCCAGAACAGTTGTTGATTCTATTATAAAGACAACATGTATCATGTAGTGTAGTATAGTGAGTATACAGATCAGCCCTTATAACTAAAAGACCATCTTTTAGAAAGATATTCTGTCTATACAATAACACTGATATGTGAGTTTAGTTAGTATCACAGTGATATATAGGGATAATGACATAGTAATAGAAAGATTATAGACTTACTAGATCATGCTGAGACATTTTGAAAAGTGTACGTTCTTAGTTGGTCACTGTTTCTATGTCAGGTGTCTATAAATAATATAGGAAGTAGGTTACATAGATAGTATATAACTATATACTACATTGGAATGAGGAAACTCTACTAACTAAATCAACTGTAACCTAATTTTAATAAGAGAGAATATACTGTCTGTCTACTTACTACTACTATATGTAATAGATATACACTCACACTATGTATGTACTGTACACTATATGATATCATTATATACTAATAAAATTCAACGCTTTAGTAGTTGAATAGAGTGATATATATACTAACCTGTTCTTGTCTTCAGTGTGTAACTGCGTTTGTTTTGCGGTTGTTCATAGCAACCTTAACCACGCCTACTGATTAGTGTGTGGGCGACATCCGGTTTTGAGGCTGGGTGGTTTTTATGTTAATGACTTATTTGACTATATTACTAATTCAATCAGGTCAGTTTTAAGATATGTTACAGAGTCATTATATTTGAATAGTTTCTCAATAACAGTGATATGAATGACAAACTATGACTTAGTAGACAAACATTAAGTACAAATGTGTTATTGACCTATAACCTAGTAAGTTTCTTCATCAACTGTAATATCATAATATGTGGGTATGTTCATTTAATATTGTTCAATTGTATTGTTGTGTTTGACTTTTTGAGAGTGAGGTCATGGGATAACCCTCAAAATTAAATAGTATACCCAATTAACAACTAATAAATTGTTTATCTTCAACAGTGAGTGCTATGTTGATACATATTGCTGATCATAATATTGATAAATTCTAGAGTCGCTCCACACATAGGCTTCCATGAAATATTTCCAGTCAAATGAAATCAATAAAAGTGTTGTTTACATAAACCTAGTTCATTCTGTGGAAATAATTTTATTTATACTGGTGAAGTACAAATTTTAGCTATTCAGCTATTTTTTTTCTTTCTCTTTTTCTCCCTACATATCAAATAGGACTTTTTCTGAAATGACTCAGTACTATAGGTAATGACTATACCAATGGAACATTTCCATGTATGGTAATCTCTTATTCTTTCTTTTAGTTGTATAAATATATATGTATAGTGATAATTGTTTTATACTGCTCTCTCTCTCTCTCTCTTTCTCTCTCTCTCTCTCTCTCTCTCCCTCTCTCTCTCTCCACACATCAAATAGTACTGCAAGTAATGACCACTATAATGGAAACATTTCCATATATGGTAATCTTATATCTTCCTTTTAATAGTATAAATTTTATATTATATAGTGTGATAATTGTTTTATGCTATACTAATTTATTCTCTATCACTGTCTCTGTCTCTCTCTTATCTCCAGATTTGTTACATAATCAATACTAGCTATTGTGATTATTAGCTATTAGAATGTTGTTGATATACTTATAATTCTATCAAATTTGGTAGTTAATGACAAGCCATAACTGCAATAAATAATAGATCTCTGAATACAAGAAGTAATAATTGTTGATTGACTTTATAGTTTTGACTATTTTCTATGACCACAATCAGAATAGGTTTTATAAGAAACTTCACATTGATACTCAAAATGATCATACAGCTAGTAGTGACAGGTAGCTAACACTTGATTGCTCTAATGTTAAACCATTGACAATAGTAGGTACTTAACCACATCACTACTTTCAATAAACAGTATGTAGTCATAACAAACAAGATGATCTTTATCAGTAACATTTTACAAATATTTGAAATTCATAGAATAATGATATAAAGGAACTATTCTTGAGTGCCCTTGTGTATTAAATTTTACAATAATGAAGGAAATCAGCTTCAAAGTAACATGAGTTGTTTTGTTACTTTTGAAATTAGAAGCTAAGAATTAGACAAAATCAAAATAATTATTGATATATGTTATATTACATTAGTAGTTGTCTGGTCTGACTACTCTTTTTATGCCTGCTTCAGTTTTGCCTACTCTAGACAAATTTGTTTGTTTTAACCTACTATTAATTATTAAATGTTATTAGTAGTAATGGTGGAATTGTTAACAGTATTCATTGCAATTAGCTATATTTCAAATAATGAATATTATTAAAAATTAATTAACAAGTCAAGTTTGATTACATTATCTACACATCCATAAATGTTATATTATTCTCTTCAAAATCAATATATTATAAGTGTTTTATTAACAGAAAGTAACAATGTACTAAGAAATTACTAGTTCTTTTAAGGTACATACAGTTTAGAAAGATAATGTAATCCATTTTTCTACTTCATCTATCTATGTGTCTATTGGTACTATTTAGTATATGTCTATTTTTATAGACATCTACTCATTTATTCATTTGTTTGTCCATTTATCTGCTGTTAATCCATTTATCTATTCATTGATCTATTAGGTCCAGTTTAATGTTAACTCAAGATATAACTCATGAATAATGAAGTACTCAATGTGACATTATATATGTATAATGACCTGTTCAATTAGTGATCAATACATACTTAAGCTATGATAAACTGGACTTTTAAGATCAATTTAAATATATAAGAAACTACATGTACTTATAGTACAATTATATATTTACATGTCCATGAAATAAAATAGTAATATGACAAAGTATATATATTATATGTAACATACATAATAATGACCAGTGTTCATGCTGGGATCAGAAACTTGCTGTTTTTGTTGATGAAGGAATTGTCCACACCCTCAGACTCCTGGTTTGTCATTTGTACTATAAGGTAGATTTCCATAACCTCTGGGAGATCTTCTGTTACACTACTTCTGATCTGTTAGTTGGTTTAGATAATGATGAAGAGAATAGACAGTTGGTGTACAGCAGTGGTGTTAAGATATATAGCTCGGACAATATTTCAAAAGGGATGCTTTGATTAGTTTCCAATTGAAAATGCCATGAAATTACAGGTCCAATACAGCAACATGTGTATATCATACTATACTGAAAATATAGTAATAATTCTTGTTTTTTTTGAAGTCATTTCTTTTACATCAGTTGTGAAAATTGTGAAAAAGGGTGTAAATGGAAGTGACCACATGAAAATGTTTGAAGAAAAATGTGTATATCATCAGGAGTATTCAAACCTTTAATATGCAATGTAAATAAAAATTATAAAAACTATTTATCCAAATGGCAAGAGCACTGAGACACAGGAGAATGATGAACTTTCTGAAATAATTACACGTCTCTTCAATATTATCCCATGCTAAAATGGATGCTTATAGCTGCTTGGAGTCAATAGAGGTAAGTGAGTTATAGTGATAAAAGTATAACCAATAACTCTCCAATGAATAGTGTAGTATCAGAGCTGGATAGTGCACACAAGATATTGTACTATCTAAATTCATAAGAACAACCACAATTGTTTTGGGGTAAGACATTGAATCTTTCTTTCAGTGTGTTTTAGTAGACATTCTGAACCATCCCTTCAAAGGCACAACAAAATTGGTTCACAATGTCAGAAACACACAAATTATTGTAAGTAATAACATTGTTGAAGTATTTGGCACACCTCATAAAAAAGGAACACATGCAATTAAAGATCTACAAATTTATTATTCCTGTCGACTAGAAACTGCCACATAAGATTGGTAAATATTAAATTGAAGCTCTGTAGAGGTATGAGTCTTTCAGACATTGGACAGTTGGTCCAGAACTTTCAAAGAATGATATTTTATGTTTTGTTTCATTAGACCCAATGATGTTAATATAATAGGCTTATTAATAATAATTGTAATTTGTAATTATATTTACTCTTTATATCCTTCCAAGCATTATTATCACTCTTTTCTCCTCTTTTTCTCCCTGTCTCTTGACTTATTATCACACTTCTACCTACCTCTCCTTGTTGGTACAACTCTTCCTCTACATCTAGGTATATCAATGTTCATATTGCACTATTCAATAACATCACTACCATTGCTCCTACACCCATCACTTGCTTTACTTTATTCCTCACTGCTTGAGTCTGAACCTGAATCGTTTTTCCCTCTGTGTCAATAACTGACCATCACTCCAATACTTCACTTGCATTTACCAAAATTATAACTTTTATAGTATAATTTTAATAAAATGTTATTAATAATATAACACTTACAATAACTTTAACAAATAAGCATTAATTCTACCAATTGTGGTTTCACATCATCACAGTGAAAACCTAAGATGTCTCAGAAAACAGCTGGTCACTCATGCGTGAAGCAGGCTTTCTTAATTAGCTAACTATGGTCATTCCATGGTGAAAATATGGGTGAATGCACAAAGAAATGGACACAGCAATCAATGAAATAGACACATACATGTAAATAAAGTAGATATATACAGAAGATATAAATTATTATATATTGTCAGTTAATGTGCATTAAAAGATATATTATTGTGTAGTTAAAATATACAGGATATACTAAACAACTGTATAGTTAGATATAAAAGTACATTTAGTTTAATGGGTGGTCCATCAAAAGTTTAGTAATTTATGCTGCTCATTATTTTTGATTCTATATGCTATACTCCTTGCAAAGTCAATAGCTAGAGTTATTATGTATGAATTAATCTATATTGGTCTGTTTAATTTCATTTATTCACTAAACAAAAGAACTTATTAGAAGCAAGATACAGTTCAGCTGAAAGTTAGTATGATTGTTAGTGATCTATGACTACTGCAAAGTAAAGCATTATAATCTGTAGAGCAATAAGAAACAAACTAAGTGAAAACTGAATACTATACATTAGTGTACAAGCTTAACAGGTGTAAGCAATGTTGCTACATCATGAAATATAGTGTTTCCTATTGATCACATATTTTCATTTAAAAATTGCATATTCATCATAATAGCGACAATGACTTTGTGACACAAATAGTTATTACAAATATAAAAATTAGGAAATATTTACTGATGTTTATGTTGTTAACTAAAATACTGAAGATTAGTTCAACCTGTCAAATGACAGCATTATGTTCTCTTCAAATGATTCATATTTCATTTAAGTATAACTATAGATTAGTAGATTCAATTATATAAATGTGTTACAGCTATTAAAATGCTATTACTATCAGTTTAATGTGACCCCGAATTGACCTTTCAAGCTTTGGGGGTGTGGTTTAGTTTGAGTACGTTAGAACGACTCTTTAATGTGGACAAAGCAGAGCCTTCTTCTTTTAGCCCTGGCCGTTGTGATCTGCTTGAAGAGACTACTAGATGGAACATTTATAGAAAATAAGTTAGAAACGTGACTGAGTGAAAACAGCGCCAAAATTAAGAAACTCAGGACAAGTTTATATTTCATCATCTAATAAAATAGTAAGCAGATGATGTTTTCATCAAAGGTCATCACTGCTCTGATGACTGGATTACTTAATGATAATAAGAAGTCATAATAACTCTGTTTCTTTCGGTACCAACTAAAGAAATGTATAACACCCTGTGTTAATGCCACTGAAATGCCTTGACAAAGCATTTAGTCCATAATTCTGAAGGTAGTAGTGCAGTAAAACTAATTACTGTGTTAACACAGGATTTATTGATTAGAAAGTTAACTTGTTGTGGTACTGGTTCACAACAGACCCCAAAGAGTCAGCATTGCCTTAGTATTTAAAATATATAGGTCCTGGGTGAAGAGTGTTGTTTGGAAAATGCGTACGTTGAATAATTATAAGTAAATGAACATTATGTCTTCTAATATATAAATACACTATGATTAATTTCAGGTGATCATCTAATGCAATTATAGGTAAATGATACATATATAAGGTCATAGCCATGAGATGACTTTACAACAGTTAACCTAAGACTAAACTATAGAACTCTTAACTTAGCTTCTATAAAGAAATTTCAGCATTTTCATAAGATATTTCATCTCCAATTTTACTTCATCAAAATCTTGTTGTATGTCAGCATTACATATACTGTTAGTGTCACTTGAAACCATTTGATACATGAAGCTGTTGTTTGAGTCACTGTAATAATCAAGTTCATTATTCATAACTTCTTCACTGCCAGCTATAAGATTAATATGTGTTACTTCCACTTGCATAGTGACTTCATGTTACTAAAATGTATGATGAATATCTCAATAGTACGCATATTTCAGATTCAATGGGATCTTCTATGAAATGACTAAAGCCATCAGAATCAGAAGAATCTTTCATTAAGTTGTGTTTGCTTTCCCTATATAATTAATAAACTTTATACTCACAGCATGTGGCATGTACAGCATAATATGTATTGTATATTATAATTATATTTGTGAAAATGTCTGTCTTAGGAGAACGAGGAATGTTAGACAAGATGCAATCAACACAAAGATACTAAAGGATTACTGCTGAGTTTTGGTTTTATTTTTGTTAAGATTAAACCTATAATTATATCATAATTGTATGCACTCTGTAGGTATTGATACAATCAAATATTGTCGTGATTCACTGAGTTTGTAAAATGATGTCTAGTTCACTCTGTGGTTGACCTTCAGCACCTCAACAGTACCATATAAAGCTTTGTAATTATCATTAATAATATTTTAGTCATTTAGCTGAATTCAAATGAAATTCTTTTAGTTTGAGGACAGTACAACTGTGTTTTCTTCCACTGAGGGAGCTGTTATCAATGAATGATGTGCCATTTAATAATTTTAAAGAACTTGATGTTGAAATGAAGGTGCTTGCTCCTTGGTATAGTTCTAATAATACATCTGATTTGTTATGACTTGCTGAAGCAACAATTGTTGAGGAAAAGAACTAAATGGTGAGCTGAATATACTATGTACATATATGTATGTATACAGTTTCCATCAGGACTACTTCAAAGTATTGCAAGATCAGTTGATTACTTAATCTATTGTTAAGTGTTGTATAAACTTAGGTAGTGTCAATAAGCCATAAAAATCCTACAGTGAAAATATACTTTTTACTAAATACACGTAGCCATAAATCATAACATGTGATACCTAGATGTATTATGTGTAGTTAACAAGAGAAAGAATGCCAAGAGCCCTAAATAGCATGCAAGTCCTATGTTAAAGAAGTTAAAAATATGTTAATTACTATGTATTGGTATTGTGATTCCTTTAGGTTTGTAAAATGCTATAGCTTCTTTAAACAATGACTTGCTAAAGCAGGTTAAAGAATGCTAAAAACAACAGTGTTCCCATGATTACTGTTACATCTGTAGCTATTAACACATTAGGTTCATCACATGATAGTGTCACTGCCAATAGCATAGGTGCTTCGAAATCTGGTACTTCCTCTAGAGATGTGATAGGTATTGACCTTCCAATCTTTGGACTAATTCCTAGAGCATAGTTTCTGGCAATGAAGTAATAATAAATAGTACTTTAACTGTTATCAACACAGTCTCAATTCCGTCTACCTATCTATCTGAGATAGACCCTATTACCAATACTCCTCAATCCTACAATACTGATATTTTTGTGGAAAGCAAAAATGAAGCATCAGATTATGTTGTTGTGAATGTAATGCACACAATTACTACAACACTTTCTTGATCACAATCACTTTCTAATTTTTTATAGCTCCCAGTATCAATCACAGCAATCACTTCCAATGGCAACCTTAGTTCAAAGGTCATTTTCTTCCACACCACAATATTTGTATCAATTTTGAAATCGGAATCAGTCACCTGAACTAGTAAGTCAAATTACATACAATTTTTTCATATAATCATTGAATTAGGTTTCAATCCATGGTTATTTTACATAGGCACAGGGGTCACTGACCTCTGAACTATGTATGTAAGCTGAGTTTTTCTAATATGACCTTTTATTGATTGCACTTGTACTTCTTTAGGTATACAGAGTTTGATTGTTCTAATGCAAAACAGCTAAAAATGATGGAAGAACAGTTTGTATATCTTTATTATCGAGAATATGGCAATCACAGGAATAATAGCATTTTCCTACTTGTAAGTACCAAATCAGACACAGACACTAAAATGAAAATTCAGACATCATTTCATTTGTTGAAGATGAAGACACAAGTCACACAACACAACAATCAGATAATTTTAATTGTTCATCACTAGTCATATCATTTTTTGTTATATCAATTAGAGATGTATCATCTTGCAATTCTCAAAATCCTCTAAATATACAGTCTGAGTGCCATCCCTATCACAATCCATTCACACTTGTCCATTTTTAGGTAGGTCCTGACTTTTGTATGTGCTTGGTCCACATGATAGATATCAAGTGAGACAATATTGATGATACTCTACTTCAATCTATACTGTAAACAAGAACAAGTACCACCTAATACATAAAGTATACCAGAGTATCCTAAATTGCTTTGTACCACTTGTACATGTTATACTATAATGATATGTCCATTTTACATTCCTTTAATGATGTAAAGCTTTTAAGAGTAACAGACAACTTGTAGAAATTAACATCTGCTATACATAGCACCATCAAATTACTGCTAATAGAATATACTATATCAATAAAATATGCTTGAATACTTGTCTCTTTAGGTCACATTTAATTTAATTATATTATGCTACAACAAATTGACATGATACATTACTTGTTGATGAGTTTAACATCATATTTATAATTCTATGTAAAATGTAAAGATGTCAGTGATATGTATAATAATAATGGTGTTGTACAATATTGGGAGGTGGAACTAAAATATATTCATGTGTTATTGTAACTCAATATTTCATTATTTACTGATATTCATATATTGTGTACAATTTGTGGGTGGAACTGATGTAGTATTCATAGACTATTGGAACTAACACTTACATGTATACTGTAGTATAGTAGGAATTAATTAAATGAACATATTTATTTGGTGATTTGAGAAAATTTGACCAAGTACATTTCAAAGGCTTTTAATGAAAATTGTTAGACTCACTTTATTACTAAGCATTTTAGAGGCAATTTATTGACCCTATTTATCATCTAAGAGAAGATTGTACTGTCCATATTAAAATCGTCAATTAATTTACTGTAGCATGCTAGCTAGGTAAAGTGTGTAGTCTTATATCTCTCTCTCTCTCTCTCTCTCTCTCTCTCTCACTCTCTCTCTCTCTCTCTCTCTCTCTCTCTCTCTCTCTCTCTCTCTCTCTCTCTCATTCTGAACAAATGACATCTATTAGCAGCTGGACTGACAGTATTATAAGTTGTGTGTGTGGTTTACAAGGACAACATTGTCTATTTTCCATACAAGGTAAAGTCTGATCATTGTTTTAGTAATATTATTATTATATGTAGAGGTAATGATTTCATTATGGTAAACTGTGTGTTATAATTGTTTGGGTCATGAGATTTCTTGTGTTATTCTATCTATGACGTTGTATTCTCTCTCTCTCTCTCTCTCTCTCTCTCTCTCTTTCTCTCTCTCTCTCTCTCTCTCTCTCTCATGCTTAGAGTCAGCCTGAACAGATGACATCTATTAGCAGCCGGACTGACAGTATTTTAAGTTGTGGATGTGGTTTACAAAGACAACATTGTCTATTTTCCATACAAGGTAAAGTCTGATCATTGTTTTAGGAGTATTATTATATGTAGAGGTAATGATTTCATTCTGGTAAACTGTCTGTTATAATTGTTTGGGTCATGAGATTTCTTTTGTTGTTCTATCCATGACTTTGTATTTTCCCTCTCTCTCTCTCTCTCTCTCTCTCTCTCTCTCTCTCTCTCTCTCTCTCTCTCTCTCTCTCTCTCTCCCTCTCTCTCCCTCTCTCCTTCTCACTTTTCCTCTCTCTTTCTCTCTCTCTCTCTCTCTCTCTCTCTCTCTCTCTCTCTCTCTCTCTCTCTCTCTTTCTCTCTCTCCTCTTCTCTCTCTCTCTCATTTTAGAGTCATCCTGAACAAATGACATCAATTACCAGCTGAACTGACAGCATTATACATTGTGGCTGTGGTTTATAAGGCACAGCAATGTCTATTTTCTATATCAGATAAATTCTGATCTTTGTTGTAGTAATATTATTATTATATGTAAGGGTAATGATCTGTTCTACTTTACTGTCTCTGTTTTGTCTTCTAAGATTTGTTTATAATCATTACTAGCTATTATAATATTATTGATTGACTCGTAACTCTATCAAATATGGTATCAATGACAAATCATACTAAAATATATCATAGACCTCAGAATAGAAAGTACAATATATTGTTTTATAGTTTTAAGTTTTCACTTTTTACAAATATCACAATCATAATAGGTTTGATATCAAATTTAACGTTGATGTACACAAAGATCATACAGCTAGTACTGACAAGGAGCTAACACTTGATTACTTTAATTTTGAGGAATTGTTAACATCATTACAATTAGCTACATTGTCAACTAATGAATGTTATTGAAATTGATTAACAGGTTAAGCTATCAAGTTTGATTACACTATCTACATATCCCTAACAATGCAAAGCCTTGCATCACATCACATTGTGTATGTCCATCAACTTATGAACACAGTACATGCACAACACATGAATGTGATGTGTCACAATGTAAGGATAGAATTGATTTCTATGTTGTTGTTCCTAGCAGTGCATTCAAGTCAATCAGATTTCAATTAATATGTGTTCACACATACCAATGTGTTTTATGGCAGACGAGAAACTTCTTGAGGCTGTTTGTTGTTTTCATTGCTTGTAACAAGTATCTAGCCAAAGCTACAAGGATCCAAGACCAAGAGAAAACACATAAAAATAAGTGGCTAACCAGGTAACTGAAACTGAAACTCTCCTTGTTGGAGACATTGAATAAATATAGGACACACCCACCTTGTTCTTTATTTCTATTGCCTTCTTCATTATCTGTAAAGCAAAGCAAGCAGCAACACTTTTGTCTCCATTTTGCACTAATTGACTTTATAATAACGAGGTGGGTTTTTACTTGACATGAGTCTGCTTGTTTATATGAACAATATTGGCACTATGCTATGCTACATGACACAATGTCAAGAATGCAACTTGGTGCATATACAAATGTATTTTTGTGTACCCACCTTAACTGTTACATTATTCTCTTCATCATCAATTCATTATGAGTGTTTTATTCTACAGGAAGGTATAATGCACTAGTGATACTACTGATACTAAGAAAGTAGTAGTTCTTTTAAGATATATACAATTTATAAAGGTATTGTAATCCTTTTATCTACTTCATCTATCTATGTGTATATTAGTACTTGTTACTATATGTATATTTGTGACCATAAATACAAAAATGGTACCTAATGTGTAAACAAATTTTGAACAAACACTTCTATAGAATTATTGTTTATTTTGTATTTATCATTTCCAGTAAGACAATGTAATCATAAAGATCAATAATTGAGCTTGTTACCTACTGAATTTGAATAACTTCCTATTCAAGATGGCTGCATAGTAACAATTTGTATGCAAGTACTTCTTTGAAATTTGTTTGCATGTAAGATACCATTTTGATATTTGTTGCTACATTTTTATAATCAATCCATAATTCTTTTATTCGTCTTTTTGTCCATTTTTTTGTTGTTAACACTTTTATCTATCCTTTTATCTATTAGGTCCAGTACTCAAGATACAACTCACAACATAATGAAGTACTCAATGTGACATTATGTGTAATAACCTGTTCATTTTGTGATCAATACATACCTAAGTTATGATAAACTGGACTTTTTAAAATACATAAGAACCTAAATGTACTTACAATACATTTATATATTTACATGTTCATGAAATGATATAGTAATAAAACAAAGTAAATATATTATATGTACCATATATTATAATGACCAGTGTTCATAATGGAATCATAAGATTGATTGATGTCCTTGATGATTAAGAAATCATCCATAACTTCAGTCTTGTGGTCTACTATGAAATAGAATCGCAGGAACCTTGGAATGTCATTTGGATAAAGGGTACTCTATCTGTGCAACCTTTTTTGATCTAAATAAAGCATTTGACTCAGTTCCACATCAATCCCTTGATGTTTTTTTTCACTTGACATTCCTAATCACCTTATGGTTTGGCTTCAAAGCTATCTCACACTTCAATCTCAGCAGGTTGTTGTTGATGGTTGTTCCTCTTCTAAGTCTACCGTCTTATCTGACGTTCCTTAAGGCTTGAATGTTGGACCACTTCTCTTCATTTTTTATGTGAATGACATATTCCAGTTACCTTTCTCCTCAACTTCATCCATCATCCTATATGCTGATGACACCCTCCTATCATGTCCATTTAAATCATCCTATGAATTTTCACTTGCACAATCTAACATTAATATTCTCTCTTCCTGGGTCAAATCTAAACACCTAACTATTATAATCACTGAAAAACCAAATACATGTTCATTTCCAGAAAGTCTCCTACATCCTTTGCTACTCTTCGTTTTCTTTTCCTTGACGGATCACCTTTTGAATTAGTCTTTTCATTTAAGTACCTAGGTGTTACTCTAACCTCTAACCTCTCCTGGTCTACTCACATCAATGAAACCTGTTCTAAGGCCAACAAACTGCTTGGCTAAAACTATTGTCAATTTTACCATAACTCTTCTTCTGTTGTTATTAAATTCTACTTGTCATTAATCCTCCCATTCTTATGTACAGCTCCTTTGTTTGGAAAAGTTCAACATTATGCCCTAAAACTCTGCAGTAAAAATCTGACCTTTGATTACCCTCTACTTCTAATTCTCCATCCTCCCATAGAACAACATCCAAGCTTGTCCTTTTATACAAGTTCATCTTTAGTAAGCTCTATATTCCTGCTGGCTCTTTTTCATTTCAAAACCAGTCCTCTTATAATTTATGCTGTTCCCACCCTTTAAACCTGAATCTGCCCTTCTCCAGATCTTCTACTACCCTCAACTTCTTCCTTACCAGTGCTTTCTCCCTGTGGAATTTCCTTTCCTCATCATTCAAAGATCTCAACTCTGCAGTTCAAGCAAAATATTTCTTATTTATTTTAAAATTATCAGGAATATAGCATACATATTGTTCATATTTATCATTCATTCACCTGTTAACATCATCATATATTATAAATCCTTCACCTCCTATTTTATTTTATTCTATTGTTTTTGATGCTCTTTATATTAGCTTTGCTATTGTCTTTTGTGTTTTAATTAAAAAAAATAGCTTCTCCTGATAAATAAGAGTTAGTCATCTCAAGGAGAATAATTAAGTTGATGATATAGCTGTGTTGTTATGTTTTGTAGCTATGACAACGTGAAGGTTTTTGAGTTGGTACTGAGATGAATTAAAGTATCTATTGTCCTTATCCCAAGACTAGATATCACTTGTTGTAGTTAGCTCAATGACATTATTAGTATAAGTACTAGACTAATGTAGATACATATAGAATTGTGTAATGGCATTTGTAAACAATCAGAAGGCCTGTTTACATAGTACATATATAGTACATGAGTTTGTAAACCTAATGGTACAATTGAGTGTAAACTGGTTATCAAATTTGTTAACTTGGCATACAGACTGTGTAAACTAGTTGAAAATAGAGTAAATTACAATCCTTATACACTAGTATTGTTAATACCACATAAACAATCCTTTCAATTGAGGGAGTATATGATTGCTTCTTTGTTTTAGACAAGCCTTTGGAACAAGTTTATGATAACCTGTAACAAAATAGTGACCTTTATATTATAAAGTATATTACAATAACTATTTACAAAAGTTATAGATTGCCTTTAAATGCAATCAGTACCATTGTTAGTAATAACAACAAGAGGTTCTTTCATATGAAAATAAGTACATGTAATTATATAATAGTAATGAGTGTAATATAATGATTATCAATAAACTGATGTACACTAATAGGGAGTTGTAAAATTGTGACATGTAGAGAAAGAAGTGGGTATGACATTAAACAGTTGACATATGTTTTATTATTAGCAAGTAGATGAATGATAAATAGATTTGTTTAATTTAAATTCTTTTTCTGTCTGTGGCATAGATTTGTTTTCAGTCAATTTGGAACACTTGGCAGCAATGTGGATAATTATTGAACTCAACTTCTTGTAATATTCCCTATTAGTGCATTGTTAAAGCAGCAAACTATTATTATAAATGAATGAGTTATAGTGACCTATAGATGTTATAACAAAAGAATCATTGCTGAGTTAACATTTAATGTTAAATAGAGATTGCTATTCTACTTCATGTTATAGTAACATAATATGCTAATGTAACAAACTATTTTAATAATAATTTGTTATGTTGACTTTTATATGCTATAACAAGCACATTGTTTTAAGTTAACATAAAATATTGTTTCATCCTATAAATATCAGTTTGCATGTTTTGTTTTTACAGGACACTGTCATAACTTGAAAGAGTTATGTCATTGAAATCATGCACCTAAGATCATAAATGACTTTCATTGATGATTATTTATTGAAAATGATGGTTGTTTACTACAAATCTCTCACAAAGTATTAACTGAAAGGCATACAATAACAATAATTGAACAGGAATTAATATTTTTTTAAAATAAAGAATATAAATTTAACAAATATTAATATTACTTAGAACAGTAATGTATAGTTGTCCATCACCACTATAGGTATGAGAACAAAATGTGTATTTATTACAACATGAAGATAGCATTACAAGAAAATAAGAAGGAGAATGAGATATTTGATAAACATGTAAATGCGCTCCTAATTCTGGTACAAAGAGTTACTGTATAAGTAATCAAAGGAAGTGAATAATTTAGTAGAAATTTGGTGTGAAAGATACTACCAAATAGTACTTTTGTCTTTGCTCTACCATTTATAAAGTGCATACATCAATTATTGACAAAGTCTAATGTGAAAAACCTTTTTGATGTGAAATCTATAACTTCAAATTTGTTTCCATTGTGATGATTCCTTCAAAAAGATATGCACAATATCTTGTTGTGATTGTGAGTTTACGACAGGATAGTCGTCAATTTTATTGAGAGGGCTTGGGTAGATGATCATGTATATGTATATCTTTTGCCATAGGACCACTTACAAGTGGTAATTGTATGCAGCATAATAATGAAATTGAAAGTCTTCTTTAAATTTAATGAAATTAAATTTAAAGTCATTATTACAACATAACCAAACACCATGTACTCATTTCCGACTAAATATCTATATCAGATGCCAGGTAGTCTTTGTATTTCCCTAAAGGAAGACCCATACTAACTTTAAAACCACCTGACCAATGTGTCTGTACTGTATCAACTGAAATGAATATAACTGTACCATGAGATCTTCTTGTCACACATCCTTTTGTGACCAAAATGCCATCCTAAAACAAAAAAATTATAGTAAGGAATACAATAATTAAGCACTATTTACTCTGGACAGAGTATTAATATCTTCAGTAAAAGTTTGAAGAACATGTTCAAATTCATATTTTTCAGGAATAGGACAGAAAGCACACAAATCAGTTAAGCAGTTTTCAATATAACTATGATCACATCTTTACTATATTTACCTTTTGAAAAAAGGAATTTATTAAAAGAGTAAAATTGATTTTATTTTTATTTCTTCCTTCTCAACCTAGAACACTACAAGTATACAAATAGTCATGTGACTAGTTTATAAAATATTAAAATTAATGATGTCATACACAGAAACATACATAGAATGATGTCATATACAGAAAGTATCATTTTATCTACTGTTATAGCAACACCATGACTAATATTATAATGTATGTATAATGAGGTTAATATGTGATTCAAGTTTTAATGTACAATTGGAACTAAATTAGAATTGTCAACAAGTCGTAATAGACATAAATTGAAATTGTGTTAGATAAATAAACAATGTTGTTTGTGTATATATGCATATGTATAATGTACTCTTCTTTAAAAAATATAGCACTTTAAGATTGTAGTGTCTAGTATCGTCAGATTAAACCAAGTTAAACTTTTGACTTGTTTTCTATTGACTTAATCATGCATGCTTTCTTGCAATTAGGACTGTTTGTAAGTATATTTTTATCTGACATCAGTGAGGGTTCCTCTGTTTGCATTTCTAACTCTGATGGTATATCACATTCTCCTTCACTCTATGAACAATACTGCTGTGTTCCAAGTAACAGTGGCAAGAAATTTAAAGCAACAAATCAAAACACCAGTACATTTATACTTTGCCCTACATTTTCATCTCACATGTGCTCAAGATTTTTTTGCAGTAGCTTGCAAACATTTCCCATTACTACTTCAGGCTACTACAATATTACACTGAGGAATGGCAGTAGAGCAACAGTCTATTGTAATATGAACAACAATGATTGTGATGGTAAAGGTGGCTGGACAAGAGTAGGGTACATTAACATGAGTGATTCTGGTACAAATAACTGTCTAAGAGGTCTGAACTCTTATGATTTTCCCAACATTAGCTACCACCTTTGTTATATACCTCATCCGTCAAGTTTTGGCTGTGATTCAACCTATTTTTTTACTTTTGACCTCAAATATTCTCAAGTATGTGTGCGAGTAAGAGGATATCAATATAATAATGTAGATGGCATCTATTAAAACAATGGTGGAACTTACTCACTTGAAGGACCCTATGTTGATGGGATATCTATTACTCATGGTAGTAACCCTCGTCGACACATCTGCACATTTGTTGCAGGTCAAAATTAAAATGATAATGTTTGGGAGGACTGTCCATGTAATACTGGCAGCTCTGAGAGTACACCACAATATGTTGGTAATGACTATTATTGTGAGTCTGGTGTTCGTGAATGGAATTGGAATAATGATGTCATCTTCCATTATGACGATCCATTATGGGATGGCAAACAATGTGGATACTTAGAGTCTAACTGTTGTACAACTCCAAACATTCCATGGTTTATAAAGTCCTTCAATTACTGGACCACTGGTGATATTGAGCTAAGAATGTGTAGCAGTGAAGGATATCCTAATGAAGCTACACCAATTGATATCATTGAATTGTACATTCGTTAAGTGCCTAATATAATAAAGCTTTTAGCTCAAATGTTTATTTTGTTTTGTAGTTATTATGATTATTTTCCGAGTTATTATATAATGTTATAATTTTGTATTATTATACTTTTTCAAAATACATTGATTGATTTAATCAATCTATGGTCATTTTCATAAAACATTTCATCCAGTCTTCAAATTCTCTGGTTGTGTATTACATGATGAATCTAATGTCTGAAAACACAGATCATGGTCACTTATATAGTTCTCCAGTATTGCTAGTAACCTACCATAATGTGCACGCCAAACAGCAATATGTTCATTTTAAAGCCAAAAATTGTCAATTAATGATTTATAGTTGTCCTATACATAGGAATTAATGCTCCATGATGCAATTGTTATCACCTTGGTCACACGTATCTAATTGTACATGCTTGGAGGGTTTAAGATTGTTCTCATTGGAGTGTCTCTAAAGTATCTGTTAATAGAACATCAGTCCAAGTAATATACTGATATCATCAACACCATTTTTAAAAAAGCACACTTGCTTAGCAGCAGACATACTTGAATATCCGTTTCCTGCACATTGTAATTGAGCTGATAGGGACTTATGAGGAATTTTATTGAAACCATTCAAAGTAATTTGAATACGTTTGCTCCCTTCTTTAATAATCTCCAGTCTATATTTGTTGGGGTCATTTTTAGCATGAACAAGTCAATGATTTGCAAACATAAAATATATTATCATTACAAATTACAATTAATCTATTAACCTTGATATTAGGACTCATAATTAAAGGGCTTCTTTTGAGTGCAATATTGAATTAGATAATGTGATTTATAGGCTCACTTTATACCACTGATCTTTAACTACAGGATGAACATTCTTTGGTGATGTTTTAATATCAAAGCTACCAATCATAATGGACTCTACATCTTGTATATCTTAATATGTTGTGTACATCATAAATAGTCCAATATATGCCAGGGCAATTACTTTACATACTGGCATTAACTTTATATATCCTCATAAATGTTTGGAGACAAAGTTGGTAAGACAGTAGATACCATTCTTGTAATTAATATAAATGCCAGTCTCTTGAGAGTCATGTTTTAATATATTATGATATGAATACACTGATAGGCCTTCATTTCAGATACCAGCTATATATTAGATTGGTTTTGAATTCAGTTGCACTCCACTTCAAATAATAACAGATGGCATTTCTTGGAATATTATCACTGTACTATAGCCTTTTGAAACTAGAGCTCTTGTGACAGCTAATGAAAGCAATTCCTGCTCAGTAAATGATGGTTCTTTTCACATTCGAAATATTTTCTTCTCAGGTATCACTACAGGATATGGTCTTTATAATGACTGTATGCACGACACTTAGTGATAACTATCAATGCTACATAGTTATAAAAAAATTTAAAAAGTGCAATGTGTGTTTACAACAAATTAGCTGAGGAAAAATTCATAATACTATGGGACATAGGGACAAATTTTGTCAATAAGAGACTATAATAAACTAGCCGAGACTAATAGAGTATATATGAACCTATAGATTAAGAGTATAAGAGACAAGCAAATAAACAATAAAATGGAAGGCAATTAATCATCTTAATTACGTTACACTACTTTGAAGTTGTCATAGACTTTGATTTATAGTTAAACTATTTTACATTATTTAATCTTGTTTATATATACAGCTGTTATCCCTTTATCTAGTCTGTCTCAATTTATAATATTATTCTCTTTACTTACTATTGTTTTCTTGTTTTTGTAACTAATGTCACAAATATTGTTAATTATGATGACACTTTAACTTGATGTATTAGATATACTATAAACCAATAGCTACTGTTATTTATATCCAGTTTGAATTTTAAAAATTCATTTTTAACAATGTATGTTACACAAGTACAGTGAAGTCATAGGAATATTCATATTGTTATTATTATATGAATATTCTTATAACTTCACTGTACATGTGTACCATACATTGTTAAAAATGAATTATAATATTATATGTACTCCTATTACCATCATATAATAATCTAGTCAATCACATTGATAGTTATCTGACTCTCAAATAATTTTTGATATTATTTTGTAATTTCTTTCCAGCTGATGGAGATATGGAATAAACATTGTATGAATTAATTGATAAATAATTATATAGTTTATAATTTATGTAGAGTAAAAACTGATTGAAATGACAAAGAAATGGTTTGTTGATAAAACTGTATATATATATATAAATGTAAGAATGATTGTGTGGATTGATAAATAAATGTATATTCCAAGTCCTCTATCTCATCAAATGTATTGCATAGTATTGCATTTCTGGTGCATGAGGAAATCAAAATGAAGTGTTAGTAAAGCTTCTATTTATAGTAAAAGCATAAAAATAGCCTCTTAGATTAGCATGGTAGGGAGTTATTTTAGTAGAAGGTTTACCCAGTAAGGTAAAGCCAGTTTGGCTTTGACTAGTATTAATGTAGTAACTTTGGTACTAGCTTTAACACAGTTATCTTTTGTTACTAAAGAAGTGCTAGCATTTATCCAAGAAGGTAACTGGGATGGACCAATGGCATCTTATAAACAATAAAGTAGGTTCAATCGACTTTTAACTGCTATTCTGGGAGATGTAGGAGGAATTACGACAGGAGTTGAGTCACCATATATATTCAGAACTGTGACAGTTAGAATCATATGACATGATCTCAGGATACCCATCACAGTTATTATCATTTGAGTTGATCGAAATAGCTACGACTAAGTTGATGCTGCTAGAAAGAATAAGTCATCTTCTAACTTATATAGCCAGAGAAAACGAGGTAAATAAAAACTATATGGAGATCCACGTATTTCGGCTACTTATCACGTAATCATTGCAACACTGAAAGAGGTATCTTGGTTACTTTGTTGTAAAATGTCTCAGAGATTAAGACAGTTTAAGATTACAAATTTCAACCTTTGTAGACATTGTTTTAAAATACTCTCATTGTAAACTTACAAGCAGCATCAATAATTATACTGTCGCTCAGGAATCTGATGTAATGTATCACAACTCCAGAAGCACAATGATGATGATAGCTCTGTATCAGTTTGTCTGACTCATCTAGTGATAATCCGTTAAAGTGACTGATCTTTGCCGCGAGAAAGAACGTTCTAGTCTGGATCCCTTGACTATCTCAGACAACTTAATGAAAATTGTCAATAGTTTGGAAACAAAAAATGATGTAACAAACGATGAGCTTGAAATCTAGTATGTTAATGGTATGTTACATACACGATAATTGCATATTGCAAGTTTTAAACTTGGTTGTTTCTTTATTTATCACAGATACTGTAGTATAGGTTGAATCTTCCAATGAGTTAGAACATGAATTTTCTGAATTTATTGAAAGGTTAAACAACAGTGAAGACAATGCATTGCATCTTGATGAAGAAGATGAAGGTTTGATTTGATGGACCATTGGTTTTATTACAGCCCTTGAGAGTGTGTATTCATTACCTTCTAAAGCTATTGGGTAGATTTTGACTTGTTTCTGTGTTATTTCGTTTAGGTGGACTTTACTGTCATTGATTATGTCAAAGATTATTGTAAATCAACTTTTGAGTTCTGTTCAGACAACCAGTTTGTATCAATAGAAAACATTTTTGGGACAGCTCTTCCTTGCACTTACACTATCAATGATGAGATAGTACGAGTTGCTTCATCTTCTGACCAAAGATGGACTGAAATACAAGGTAAACAAAACAGTTCACTTATTTACAAATAATATCAATACAGACACAGATAACTTCACACAAACTAGCCTTCAATATAGTTTTGTAAGTGGACCCAACGTCGACACATCTCAACACTTGACACCATACCAGTGCTTTAGTTTGATTTTTACAGTCAGAGTTTGGCAATTCATTGTAGACAAGACAAATGAATATGCAGCACATAAGGTACCTAAACATACATCAAGAAGATCTCTTTATAGCAATTGGACCAACGTATCAATAGAAGAAATAAAGGCTTTCATAAGTATTATCTTGAATATGGGAGTTATTCACCTAAAAAGAATAAAAGATTACTGGTCGACTCTACAAACCTGTAACGTACCATTCTTTCACCAGGTAATGTCATGTAATCTCTTCTCACAAATTTTTAACGTCTTACACATCAAAGAAAATTGAGACCACTTCAAAAATGGATAAAGTTCAGGAATTTATAGACCTAATCTTGGAAATCAGTCAACCCTTGTACACTCTAGATAAAGAAATTGCACTTGATGAATCTATAGTACCATTTACAGGACGTACCTCCTTCAAGCAATATGTAAAGAACAAGCCTAATCCATGGGGATTGAAAGTTTATGCCCTTTCAGGAAGTAAATCTGGTTATATGCACAATATCCTAGTATATGCTGGGAAACAAACCTCACTATTGCCATTACCAACTCATTCTCATACTAAAAAGATAGTTTTAACACTAGTTGATTACCTGCAAGACAAAGGTCATGACCTCTACACTGACAGGTTTATACCAGTGTGGAACTGGCAGACAAGCTCACAAAGATGGGATTTTCAATTACTGGCACCATTCAAAAGAACAGAAAGTTTCTTCCTACCAAAATAAAAAAGTTAAGTAAAATGAGCAAAGGTAGTTTGATCACATTCAGAAAAAGAAAGGATGTTACTAGCTTGGATGGATAAAAGGATTGTATTTATGCTATCAACAAAGTATTCAAATAATATGGTCGATATTCAGACCAGGTTAGTAGTACTACTAATGTTTGTATATGTAGTGATTATTTTTTATTCTAGAGGTAGTCAAAAGTAGTGAAGAAACAAGAAGTTGCTGCAGAATACAATCAGTTTATGTTAGGTGTTGATAAGATAGATCAAATGATAAGTTAATATAGTTTTGTGCAGAAATCAATTAAATGGTGGAGAAAGGTGTTCTTCTGGTTGTTAGATATGTCAGTTGTAAATTCCTTCATTATTTATCATCACACACTTTCTGATGGAAATCAAAACAAAACACAAGTACGAGAAGCTCACCTGGATTTCTGTAGAAGCATAATTAATGAGCTTGTAAAGCCATTAGTTACAACAACAACCCCTCCACCTCTTATCACAGATAGCTTACAACGGCTAAATGGTCAGGCACATTTTCTAAAAAAAATGAGAAAGTGGTGAGATTGTGTAGTGTGTAGTGACCAGAATATACAACGGCATCTTACCCTATTTATATGTGAAACGTGTGAAGATGAGCCATCACTGTGTCCCGATAACTGCTTCAAGCACTATCATTCTGTTGTACATTATTAACAGTATATTAACAAATACTTACTTTACTCAGTTACTTCTTCATATACTTGTCATTACTCAATCCTCAAGTCATGAAATATTCCTAGAAAAAGAAATATATAAGTATGAAAGTACAAAAAAATTACTGCGCTCTAGAACACTTCCACACAAAGCAATCAAGTTCACGTGAAAACAGGAAGTGTTTTTTGATTAAATAATTAAAAGTAGGTGTGGTCCAATAAGGGTTAAACAGAGATCTCTTCTTCTGTCCCTCAATTCTTGTCTAACCCGCTCTGTCTAAACGACGTCGAGCACTCTCCATAGAACAGACCAAGATACTTTGGTATATATATATATATATACATGGACTCTTCTCGCTTGTGACCTTTCAATTTTTAGCCAAAAAAATAATTTAAATTTTCTTTTAAAACAGATATGTTTATAACTATATAAATTATGAAGGTACAGGTGATCAAAAATGGATTCTAAGGAGCCAAGGAAGTAAATTTTTAAATGCGCTATCAGAAGTACAAAAAATACATCTCTTAAGAAAGATATTAATTGCAAACTAACAGAGAAACAATGGAAAACTAAAAATCCTATTTTCAAAATGTCAGCCAAAATCTAAATACAAAAAGTAATTAAAAAAATAACTCAACATCAATTGTCAGTCAACAAATTTATTCCATATTTTGACTGCACCTCTTTTTTGGCTAAAAAACGTCTAATTTTCAGTGCTGTTGAAGGATGCTTAACTATAGGACCTCCTATTGCTGACAAAACAACATTCCAAGTACAGGTAGCTGGAAATGTATCCATCCAGCTTCGTAAGACAGCGATGAGCTTTGTTGTGCTATCATCATTACTTCGGCGTAAATCACCTAAAACACGATTTTCCACTTCCAATGCAACACCAATCTTGTCCCAGTCATATTCAATGTCAGTTAATAGACTGACCAGATCAACAAGCTTTGGGTACTTCCCAGCAATGCAAGTGATATCTGCATTAAAAAAATAGTTACATTACCTTCAGTAAAATGTACTGAAACAGATAATTTCCTTCTTATGAAATGTAATACATTTTATTTAGACATGCAGGTATTTAATTTATATATGTGTTTATCACTAAATATAACTTACCTAGTGGTTTTACTTCACTAACAACAGGTCGATGTTCTATCCATGGTAACTGACGTGTTCGATCGATATCTGCTGTTAAGCAAGCATCTTTGCAGCAAGTCAGCATATCCTTGTCTTCATTTGGACGACAAAGATGGTTAGAGGGAGGTGGACATAGCGAGCAAAGAAAACGCTCCTGAGGTATGGAGAGAATTGGTTTATACTGAAATTTTTTCACAACATCATCGATGCATTCAAGAATCGCTTCTCTGAGAACTGAACACTTTGTAGGACGGCCAGTGTAATATATCTCCAACCAATAGATTGAGTCAACTAGTAAAACTCCCCCACCTGGTCCAATGCATAATAACTGAATGGCATTGCGATACTGCATTGATTCTTTCAGTATCTCTTCTAACTTTGATGGTTGATGTAGGTGAAATTGAGGTGAAGCACTTCGTTTGAGAAGACTAACAATCAAAGCAGTAAAAAGACCTTGTGGGATTGGTTTTGTATCCCATGTCAAGACAAAAGAATCAAGGGTTTTCATGAATCTAGCTCTAATATTCTCCAAATGACAAGTTGTGGGCAACACAGAAGGTAGAAAAAATTTTCCCTTTTCAGGCAAAGGAGCAATGATAAATCTATCATCCATCAGCTTTAAGAAATCATCTGCTGTGAAATCTGGTGTGAAACCTTCTGAAAGGCAGTCAAGTAACTCACGCATAAAGGTACCTTCGCATTTAAGTTGGTTGTGAGCATTTGAGGGAATAACAACATTCATTTCTTCTAAGTAAGCAACAGCATCAGCAAAAGAAATGCTGATCAATTCTGACAGCTTATTGAATAGCGGCTGTGGGTGGAGAAAAACCACATCAGGTAATACATCAGGAAAATACAAGAAAATCGTCAAATCGTGATAGAACATGAACGCCGCCTCGACATCTCTACGATTCATCTTCAGTGTGAGCCCAATTTTCAAGCACTCACTCTTACTGACAACCATTGACTCAGTAGTATCCTGAAGATCCTGTAACTCTAGCTGAAACAAGAACCATCGAGCTGGAATTTCTGCTTCAATGTAAGATTGGCATACGATCGTGCGAATTTTTTTGGCAATCTGCTTTTCATACTCACCTCTAGCAGTTGTGTTGAGAGGGAATATTATTTGCTTTTCTCTTTCGCAATAATTTACACGCACATCGCTAAACTGCTTTAATATAGACCACAAACGAGCATTTTTTTCCTCCAAAGACTCGCCCACGCATTCCATTACTTTATCAAAAAACGTACCAAGAACAAGAAGGGAAGGCTTAGGATGTGAAAACTTAACGTGAATTTTCCGCAAGTCAGGCTGATCTATGGATGTTAGCGAACGAAAGGAAGACTCAAGTAGTTGTAAATTGGTAATCTGTCGCTCTACTGGTATGCCAATTTGTTGATCTTTGAAGCTAAAATAGAATTTAGGTTGGTCATCAAGCTTCTCATTTAGCTTTTGGGTAAGGATATTGACTGGATTATAACGTAGCAATGAAGGAGCTATGTCCAGGAATGCTGCCTGTCCACCAGAGTCAATACAGTGCATCCAGTGGGTGTTATTAAGCTCAGGTGACTCATCTACAATAGGTAAGACTTTCACAATCTCATTAGCAACTTTTGATACAGGTTGAGGAAATGACTTGAGAGAAGGAACTGAGGTGTCTTCATTAGATTGTGTTTTATCCATTGATGAAGAAGAATCTTGTGATCCATCATCATCAGATGATGACTCACTCTCAACATTATGAGGTGTAATGGATTCAGATGAAGTAGACTGGAGCCCACTTTTTACTGTCTTAGCAAGCATGTCTTTGAAATATGACCGATCTACTTTGCCCCAAATATGGGTGTTGGATGAAGTGGGTCTAGATTCAGTAATAACACTGGTGGTCTCTACCTTTCTTATCTCAGGAGCAGTAGTCACAGGAGTACTATCGTGATTCTCTGGAGGTGGTTTATCTAGCAAAAGGTTCATAACAGATGACTTCCCCGTTCCTGGAGCTCCTGACATTGCCAACATTGAGTATTTTGCTGTAATTTTTCCTTCATCAAGAGCTTTGTCAAGCAACTTAGAATAATCTGTAGGAAGATGAAAGAAAGATAACACAATTTTATAATATTATGGTAATACTATATAATAGTTTAAAATGTATTCTAATAAAGAACCATCATCATTACTATCTTGCATATAATCTACATGTATGCTTTGTTTGTTATCTAGCTTTAGAGATCAATGACCTTGTTATATCAATACTATACATATGTTACTAATATATGTATCATAATGTAACATCAAAATATGACAACATTAAAAATATACTAAAGAAGATGACATTACAAGTATGTACAAACATAGTTATGATCTATTTAATTAGCTGGATTGATGAGGCAGTGATTTCACAAGATACTCATACTCGTATACTAGTATCACTCACAGTATAAGTACATGACTATTGTGATGAACTACATTACCTTTTTTGGCTTCTTCAATCAAATATAATATAGTAGCTCTGTTAATGTTATCAGGTTCAACTGTGTCTGGAGCTGATTCACCTTTATTGTTCTTAATGGTAGCATCAGCTCCATTTGATAAGAGTAATTTGATGCATTCCCTTCTGCCCCAAGAGCATGCAATGTGTAATGGGGTGTCACCATCCTATGTAATGAAATAATATCACATATCATAAACATTGAAAGTTAATTATATTGATATATTATAAATGCAATGTCAGTGTTTACTAATAACTCATTTATTAATTCACACAATAATCATACACATATATAAAAACATAGGACATGTCCTTCCAGTCATATTATCATTATATTATGAACACAAAGTATCTACTCACTATATCAAGTATATTATAACAATGTATTATTACTGATTATAACTATGTTATCTACTAGAACATGATCTGTTGTTTACTAATGTTGGATACTTATACCTCATAACTGCTCAATGAGGGAGCTTGTTTGGTAAATAGGGTATGTAAAGAGGATTATATCATTAAAACCATTAGAATTATCAACTCAATGATATTATTATATCAAATATACAGTAAATAAAGATAATTATAGTAATTATTGCCTGGTAAATATCTTATAATCAATCTTAGGTTATCACTTAACATATGCTTTTACCCTAACTAGCTTCATGTTCACAAATTACACATTACTACACTGATATAATGTGTTCAAATGAAAATATTACATGACAATGGATGATGACATGTGTACAAAAGTTATAATATCTATGACAACATTTTTTATACATAATTAAAAGCCATTATCAATTATTACATAAATGGAGTGACAAAAACAATAAAACTGACAATTAATGAGAGCATATGTGACCAAAAATACAAAAAATACTATGTAACACACAATCAAACTTTAAGCAAATGTTTGAATATTAATAGTTGCTTTGGGTCCACCTTGAACAGGAAGTCATTAAATTTGGTCTATGAGAAGCTCAATGATTGACCGTATGTTACCAAATTCCATTGACTTTTTGCTCAAGATGGATGCATAGCAATCATTTCAATGCAACCTCTTGTTTGAAATACATTTGCATGTTAGGTACAATTTAATATTTATGGTTACATATTAATATATGTCAGGTGTATCTTTCACAGTACAAAATACAATGCTTATTGATTGTATAACAAGAAGTTTGATATAAGAAATCATAGGATCACACATAATATCTGGTTGTGGTAATACTGATTTAATGATTTTGGGAGTGATGTACTTTATCATTTATTGTTGTTAAGTGCTATTAATATGTTATCATAATGATTAATATAAACAGTAGTTTGAAAGATACACTTATTATGTAAAATTACTTAAGTCAGTAACATTCAGAAAATCCTATTACACAAACCACTCAATATCTAATGAGAGATCATAATTATTATTCTAAATAATGAACATTATCCTGGTATATTAGCTTGGTTGTTACTGAAAGTGTGAAACAATTTACCTTATATAATGGAATAATAGTAATTTAGATACTGACTATAGTTGCTTCTAATGTTATAGTAAGTAAATGTAGACATTTTGTTTATATTGTGATGATATGTGACTCTTCTAAATTAGAGATGATTAGGTTCAAGCTAATTATAGTCACTTGGTCAGTGAAGTTTACCCTCACAGACACAATTATTAGCACATTAACACTTAACTAAAAACTACAATAATTCTTTGTCTATAATATCTGACATCTGCCAATCGATTAAATTGAAAATATGAGCACTGCACATTACATATACTATGTCATCTTAATAATATCTACTAAAATCACTACTTTTGTATCTGTAATTATTTTAAAAGACTATTGATATATACATAATTATATATATATATAAATGACAAAACCACAAATAACTACATAATTACATGATTTAATATATAGCAACATTACATACAAGATACAGTCATGTATAATAATAACAAGCTTAATAATGAAGACACTTACATTGTTTATGGGATCCAGTGCTGCACCAGACTTTATTAACACATCAGCTACATCATTGCAGCCAAAGTAAGCAGCAGTGTGAAGGGGAGTATAATTGTTCTACATAAAGTAGATGTCATTATTTATGATCAATTCACTTTATAATATATAGCTACAACTAATGGTATATTATAAAGTGTAGATAAAATAAATTTAATGTTTTTAAAGTAATGTGTATAGAGAGGTTGAGATTTTATGTGATGTCAGCAGTAGTATTCATGATAACTAGCTAAGATATGTTTGGAAATTAAAATGTTTGTCATCTTATGACACATACATATCTTTTACCTATAGATTTACAATACAATGTCATAATACAAAATATGACAGTAAGTCATTTGCTAAGTACATGCCCTATAAATTTTATATTATTAACAAGTTATAACTAGTGTAATACAATAGCTGTATAACAGCTAAATATGATAGGAATTAACTATACACAATATCAGGTGTTAAATGAAAAGGAAGACTAATTATTATCAATATATATCAGGTAACCTACACTATCTAATAATATCATTATTGACATCATTTCATTACATTCATTCTATTGTTAGTTCTCTATTACTCCACATAACACTATGTAAGCAAAAATGCATGTTTAAATTTTATACAACAAACCTGACTATTAAATGTTAAAGTATAGTCAAGTATGTAATATTATACTTGTCTGCACAAACTAACGCACATCAAATAGACTATGAGGCTATAGGACAAGTGATCTACATGAATTGCATAACATAAGTTACAAAAATTAAAAAAGTTGTAGATTGTTGAGTTTTGTTTGTCATTTGATTTATCTCGTTGATAATAATAGTAATAAATTTATCAAACAATGTTCTGTTAGTGGTAGCTTGATTTATAGAAAAAATGTCGACAATGTGTACAAGAAATAATTTTTAAACACATGCTTGCTTGTACTTGATGAGAGATCATATTGTGGATAAATTTATATTATCATGCTTTGTGATTAGAACAGTAGATAAATGAAAATTTCACAACTTTTATAGCTTTAATACTTATTAATCTAAAGGATGTACTCTACAAACCATAACTGTATTCTTGAGGTAGTCAAAGAGTAAGCTGGGACTAATGTGGTAAGACTTTATTTGTAGAAAACATGAATAAATAATATATATTCCCATGATAGCAATCAAAAGTACATATTTTATCATCAGAGTCATATTCTATACAATGGCCTATTTTGTTGGCTGGTTGTTATTGGCAACATTTAATTTCTCAGTCAGTTTTAAGTAGGTTCATTTATTATTCACAGTATGTATTTGTTGATATATAGTATCAATAATTATTAAGGAAATTATATCATATAAAGACTTTATTGATTAGGGAAGTAAGAAGACCTTATTAACAACATCTACCAGCCATCAAACAATGACATTGGCTAGACTTATGACTTAGTGACACTCATAGTTAGCTTTTATTATCTGATGACAACAATAAAAATAGTACAGCACACATTACAAACTACTGGTACATCATACTTATAGACTAAGAGTAAAAACATTGCCATGTATTGGAAACTATTACTTAACATATAGAAGCTTTGTTTAATCATTTCTTTGTCAAAATGGAGTCTGTATAGGTTGGTTAAATTACTACAGTAGCTGTTACATAACATTCTAACATTGTACAGCAGGACTTGCTGACTATACCTACATAGAAATATACAGTACTTGGAATAACATACTTGTCAAATAACTTGTGAACACAGACTCTTTATATATAATGTAAATGTACACTGTGCTTGTTTCTGTGAAAATTCATGTATTCAATATATTCATTAACTGGATATTAAAAGCGATGATTCTTTGTTACTATCACTCATAAAAAGCATTTATTATATATAATACAAAGGGTTTCCATATTTTATTGAGTCAACCAGTAATGTGTAATAAATGGGAATGCATTCGAGACCACACTATTTGTCCTTATAAATAACGTTTTCATTATACATAAGTCCAATGTTCCACTATACTGATACTGATAGACTTACATGTACTTAATATGACATTTGTCATGTTATTTGGCAAAACTACACATGTTGTGCTAAAAATTTTAGATAAACTGTATATGTGGTTGCTATGCGGCCATTTTGTACATGATTTTTAACAAATTTGGTTACTATGTATTTTTATGATTTGTCTTTCTGGACACCAAGTATGGTATACATCCAGTACAAAATGCAAATATGCAACCACTCGTTTCAAAACTATTTAGAGGAACATGTGTGATTTTCCAAAATTAGGTCACATTTAATATATCCTCCAAATTCCTATGATTGATTTATAGTTATAATGTTTGCTATAGTTAGTGATTACTATTTTACTTAATTATTACAGTACAATGTAAAAGAGAGTAGTCTATTGTACAATGTACATTACACAAGAGTTGTACTCTTCATGTAGATATTATCTAACATACAAACACAAACATAATAACATTGAAATATAAAGACTTGACAATATCAACCACTAAACATATTATAAACTAAAACAAGTAACTTGTTTTATAAGATCCTCATAACTTAACTTTGTACTAAATTATAATCATAATATGAGGTACTAATAAGTTTAAATTACAATATTAAACACTAACCTGATCTTGTACATGTATATTGGACTTGTATTTAATTAGCATTTCTGCTATTTCAGCATTAGATGCATAGTGTAATGCTGTTCGACCTAACTGAAACAGAAGAAATATAAAGTTAATACTAGATAACTAACAGTATACTATACATTGTACATAAACACGTACTATCATAACATGTGATCAATATCAGTGGAGGTTCATGTTGTTTATTCTCTCCCTTATGACTATTATTAGTAGCTCATATCATTTCATCTCAATGTAGTACATTCAACAAACACTATATTATGAGCTACAAAACTAACATGTTTAGAAAATACTACTAATACATGTGTAAACATATGGTGAAACCAAGTCTGAATTAATGATGAGAAAAACTCATACAATAATACAAAGGTAGACATCAACTATATATGAGTTACAGATGGCATAATAAAACATATTACTACAAGTATACTATGTACAAGCATGTCATGTGCTCTTTTCTAAAACAATCTTTTTATCAAAGAAATATTATTTCAAAAGTTATTGGAAAGGTAAATAAAGCTGTCATGTTGACGTCCAGCCACTTGAGTAGGCTTATATTACAATCAGAAACATTCTTGCCAATGAAAGGACCTCATTATCAATATGGATGCAGGACCAGGGCTGTTGACACTACTCCCAAGAGTGTAGAGGTACAATTGGAGGATAATTGCATTATCTTTGGACATACCATGGTGTGTATCATGTAACTCATTAATTAGGGAATTATGAAACTCATTAATTAGGGAGTTATGAAACTTTTTCATGACGGAATTATGAGCTTTAAGAGAGACAATGATAGAAAACCTCAGAAGAAATCATCATGTTTATAAGCATATATAGTGGTACTAGGTCTTCATGTACACCTGAGAGAGGCAAACCATGAAAACCATAATAAGATATGGTTTAATATAACCAGGGGTGACAGAAAAGGTTTCAAAATGGTTGAATAATAATATTATGTCACATGCTAAAGTTACAAAGGACATACGATTTAATGAATTGACAATAAATCATTGAAGTGTTGTCGACATCATATTAGGAACATTTTTGCATAATTTAACTAAAGATGAGGTGGTTTTGATCAGTCAACAATGTGACTGGTCATTCATAGAGATGATGATGGAATCATTTAACTCCAAAGACAATCCGCATTCTTTGTCCAACTTAGAATATTTATCCAATCGCAGCTAGGGTGCAAGATGTGAAACCAATTGGCTATTTTTGGAAGGAACACCACATGAGAGAACAATTCTTCTTTGGATCAATATCAGCTATAGAAGCAAGGCAAGGTGAGTAATTCTTTATCTTAATGAAATGATTAACCTTATGAGATACCTACTACTATTGATGATTTTTCTGTAACAGAAGACAAGGGTTTTAGATTGAATGATAAATTTGGAGACCTAAAATGGATTTCAGTTCCTTGGGATGGGACCTTCCATATTGGCTCATACTTTATCTAGGGTAGGGTAGAACCCTTTTTAATCAATTAAATATCCAAACTATTCTACTTGAGGAGATATTTATAAGCAACTTTTACCTTAAGGTCCTTGTCTTAACCTTTTTAATAATCTGAGTGCGTTCTTTTCCACAAAATATAATTACAAGATTAATTTTGGACATACCAGGTTGTGTATGTTATAAGTCATTAATGTGGGAATTAAGAAAATATGAAACTCAACGAAAGTATGAAACTTATTTATGAAGAAATTATGAGTTAGGAGAGACAATGATACAAAACATATAAGCTTAATTTGGACATACCAGGGTGTGTATTATGTAACTGATTAATTAGGGAATTATGAAACTCATTCATTAAGTAATTATGAACTTTAGGAGAGATAATAGGATAGAGCCATAAGAATATATAGTTATACTAGGTCTTTGTGTACACTTGAGAGAGGCAACCACGAGAAACATAATAGGATATGATATTAATTATAATGACTAGGAGTGACAGGCAAGGTTTCAAAATGGTCAAATAACAGTATTGTGTCACCTGGTAAGTTACATTCATGCAAAGGTCTTATTGGGAACTGCTTTGGTTTGAGTTTATGATCAGTGAACAATGTCAATGGTTGGTCATAGAGATATCGTTTGCAATCATTTAATTCCAAAGAAAATCCATAGTCTTTTTCCAATTAAGAATATTTTTTCAGTCAAAGCAAGCGTGTGAGATGTGACACCAATCAGTTCATCTGAACCATCAGAAAAATGAAGAGAGAACTACCCCTGGACCATGGGAGGGAACATCACATGACAAAACAATTTTTCCTTGGTTCAATATCAATTATAGAGGCAAGGCAAGGTGAGTAATTTTTTAGCTTAGTGAAATGATTAAGCTTTCTGAGAAATTTTTCTGTAACAGAACACAATGATTTAGTTTGGATTATAAATTTAGGAGAAACTTGAGTAATAATTGAAGAGTCCCAAAAGAGGATTTGTATTCCTTGAGGTGAGACCTTCCACAATGGCTCATACTTTCTCTGAGGTAGGTTGGACCCTATTTCATCAATTAAATATCCAAAGTATCCTACTGTTGTCTCTTTCAGACTACATAGTTTGAGCTATAGAGCTATGTCCAGTGCTCTTTGTAAGGTCAGTCAATAGACATCATTGTGTTAGAATATACTTTATCCGATAGAATGAAACGGTCTTAATATCTCACTGATTGTCTCTATAAAGTCACAATTCCATAAGCTGACTTAGTGAAATGTAGAAATTTACTCCTTGTCAACGACTCTTTCTGTTGACAACACATGCATACTAAACTTGAATCTATGAATTATAATTAACTGCTTTGGGTGATAGTTGTATTTGAGTAATGATATCTTTGTAAGACAATACTATAGGATAGTCTGGAGCTTCGAGGTTATGGATGACCTTGTATGTGTTGCACCACAGGTAATAAGGCGAACTCACAATCACCTTTTTTACAAAGGATTGAAGATAGAAAAGCTCCCAAACATGGTTATAGTAATGACTTTGCCTTGTCGCCAATGAAGTATTGTGAAATAGATCAAATAAATATAAAGAGAACAACGATAATTCTTACAAATCATATCAATAATCAAAACCAATCAAAATATCACTGAAGAGCTTATATACTAAAGTATATACATCAACTAACACAATAGTAACAATGAACAGTAACAAGGACACACTAATTCAATATAAACAATAAAAAAGACAACAAAGAAAACAGACTAGGAACCAATCGTCCAATATGGTATATGTACACAATTATTGTACAAGTCACATGACATAATACATCATATAAAATATCTTATTTGCTCATAGAGATGTAATAATGTCACTAAATTTTAGAATACCATTCCAAAATATATAAACATTATTACATGACATATTACATTTATACAGTTCACATGTATACATATACATGTACATGTACAATGTATACATATATACATTACAACAGTATTGTTACTATATATGAATACTCACTTTATTAGTGGAATTAGGATTCGCATGGTTTTGCAAAAGATATGACACCACTTCAGTGCGTCCATGTGTAGATGCTGTCATCAATGGTGTATACTGGAACTATATAAGAGTAGATGACAAGGTTTATTATTAACAAATGATACTTTCATGAAAGAAAATATTGTCACAATCTATTTAATTAGTAAAATTTAATTTAAAGAGTACATACAATATCACAATAGTATCAGTACTATTAGCATATCAATGAAACATTAGTTGTTGTTAATAAACTATATTAGTCATACTCAGGTAACGAATAATTAGTTAGTGTTATTACAAATGTATACTTCACATTACATATCTTATGAACAACTTACAAGATTAGTTACATTACTTGACAGAACATGTCACTGTAAAAACTGTCTGATAATAGTGGCAATAATTTTGGGACTAATAGCATTACATTCTGAATACTGAAATATCAATGAAAATTGTACTCTCTGTCACTATGTTTAAAAGTAAATGAAACTATTTTTGTGCTATAATAGGATTCTATGCTGTGTCTGTTGATGAGAACTTTATTTACAAGATCAAAACAACCATGGTCATCTAGCTGTTTCATAGTTGATGACTGCTTAGCTGATACTAAGATATATTGATATAATATTCAATTCATTGTTGTATTATGTATATTACTTATTTTGTTGTGATCTTTAGTATTGATTGTCTAGGCAAAAATAAAGTCCATTATATACTTTATCAAATAATACCTCTCTAACTAAGAAACTTGCAACATTATTTAACACAAGAAGCATGTTCGAAAATTTATTAAGTAATTGTCTGTGGCTGTATGGAGGATAATAGAGAACCTTTTGGATCTGGCAGTCCATCTGAAAGTTACAGATATCTCAAAAGAGCCATATCAGATATCTACACTTTCAACACTTTCAACATCATGATGTAACATGTGTATTACATATTGTAAATATACTTACAGTAAATATTTCATTGTGTAATAATATTAGTGTGTTTATTTTTCATACACCGTCCAATGTTTAAACTTTTGTTACAATGAAACTTTCACAAACTACAGTAGTTAGTTTGTGTGTATGTTAACTTTACATGTTTTGCTAGTGATCATAAAATATACAATATACTGGTTTAATCTCTGAATATAAAAGGTCACTCTCACTACTAAAATTACAAACTTATTCTTATTCATTGTCATAAAATTATTAATAAAATTATAATATAGGTTATGAATATTGTTATCATGAAAAGTGTGAACAAACAACACCTGTAGCAGGTAATTTTGGGGAGAAATCATATAAATTTCATAATAAACTTTGGCAAAGTTAAATTTTCTATAGCTAGAGGGAAACATTTTGGCAAGTGAAGAACATTTTATCAAACTCACCATTTCGTACATGTTATCACAATCTCTTTAATGTAACAATTATTGTGTATGCTAATTTTAGTGACTACTATAGTAATATGTAAATGTTTAAAATTGTTGCGTAACACATTTACTATATTGAATTATGGATGTCTAAAATATGGATGATATTATTTTCTAGTAATAAAATTACTAAGTTAGTAGATACAATTAATAGTAGACTTAATTAAGGTATGAACCTAACATGATATGGAACACATATGACTTCACTTTACACACTCTATTATTAAATATAGACCATAAAACTTTTTGATACAATATTTTAATAAATATCTGAGAAGTAAATTTTCAGTCCATTTGTTCAATTTAATGCAATTGTTAAATAAAAATGTACTAAAGTGCTTAACCTCCCTCCGGTGCCCAGTGTAAATCTATACTGCAGAGTACATGTAACATGTACATTTAAGATTGGACAAAGTGTGGTCAAATTATTGATGGATCACGTGATACACATTGCAAACTGTTGTTTGATGATTCGCATTTCTCTTCAATCAAAGGGAAAGAAGCTTTGTCGTTTACTGGGTATTTTGCACTCTGATTGACATGTCTGTGAAGCTGTAACTGAGTAAGTAATAGTATCATTCAATTGCCAAGCACGATTAAGTGCTAGATTCGTGATGAATGTTTCTCTGAGCCTTTACATGATGCTTTAAAATGTTTCAATATTTCATATACAAAATTTATTGTAACTTGAAATGAAGCATTCTTTGGAAACGTCCCATAGTACAAATATAAATCGATACATTATCTAATAGTAGTAGTTTTTTCAGTGCTTTGAGACATTTCCTGAATGTTTTACTTCGCTCCAAGTCTATGTACAATCCTGACAAACTTTTCAGAACCTTTCTTACGATTGCTTCGACCAACGGACTTCTGTCTTGCTGATCCATATTCCTAAGAGATTGCTTACAACATACTAAAAATCACGTTAAGTTTTTTACTTTTCAAGAAACGGCACTTGACCTCTGCAGCCTGAAAATTCGGATTATCCTAGGTTCGCCTACTCCGTCTATACCTACTCCACTTTTGCCTACTAATTCTCGCATATTACGGTTTTGCCTACTCATTAAGTTTCATTAAATTAATAATAATTAATTTTAAAATGGTAGAAATGTACAATATAGAAAAGGTAAGTATTGTATAAGTATTGTATTATATGACTACAGATATGTAAGTTCTAAATTTACCTATATGTTAGTGTGTGCAGCCATACCAGCAACATATTCAGACAAGCTGATAGCATTATTTGAAAACCTGTTCTTAAGTTCAGTAACCTTTTTGTCTCTTGTTATTGACTTTAGGGTCCTTCTGTGTGGTTTTGATCCTTATTTAATGCCTTGCCATTCAAAATGAATGAACTGTATTTGTACAAAAGCTAGGGCAGCAGTTTTCCTGATGAATGACTTAAGTCATGTTGGAAACAATTTTTTTCTATTGCAATTTCATCCTTGTCTGGCTCATGATTATGGACATCTTTTTGAGATAGAATGTTATCATCCATTGTAGAACCACTGCAGTTCATACTTCTCCCACATCTCCAGAAAATTCTACCATCCTGTCCTCTTCTATTAATAACATGCCTGCATCCTCTATAAATAAGTGCCCTAGCTCCTCTCTTAGTAGTACTTCTTTTGCGAGTTTTAAGCTTCTGTTTTTCTTGACAATATTCTTGATACTACTGTCCACATATTTTTCTATTTGTTGCTAAACGTTGGTAGCTGCTAACGCTTCGGTTGCCAAGTTATAGCAGTTCAAAAAAACCAACCCCGGTAACAGACACACACACACAACACACACACACAAACAGACCACAGTACCCTCGCTATGCGCCCATGCACAGTGAGGTTAATAATTATTTCACAAAACAAATCTGTTTTGTTAGTGACTTTGCTGACTATACTGTTTATGAGTGTATAAAACATAATATTATAATGTTGTTTCTCAAATGAAATGCCGGAATATAAAACAACTAAGGCCACTCAATAAAAATAGACCATAGTTAGCTATCCAAACAACTTGTTGATATAATCATAATCAATGCTTCTGATTAGTATTTAACAAACTATATTTATCAGAGCTTTATAGCATTCTGGTAGATTGTAAATATATGAGAACAGTGAGTGAAGAAATGTGGGCATGGTATAAAATCATAAAATGATTCCAGAAAATGTATTTTACAAATGCCACATTAAAAACAAATTCATAAAAATTAATATTGTCCGGCAAAAATTTCTGTTATATAATAGATATGAACTGGTTTTGTTAGAATTATTTAGTAACACTGTTATAAGATGAACAAATGTACACATCATGTCAGTAATATTAACACTTTATTATTATCAGGAGATGACACAGAAAGGAAACATTCTATTGATTAAATCACACAAGAATTTGTGATATTAAATTTAGACCATCCCATGTATTATAGTTCAACCAACATCATACTATAATGATGATACAGTGTGTAGTTACATGATATTTATTGGATCTTAGACTTATTTATAAAAACACACTGTATATGAAAAATAGGGTTTACTGTTGAGATACATACTTAAATATTGAGAGCTAGTAACTTACCCTGTATGGATGATGATAGTTTACATCAGCACCTTGTTCAATAGTAGATTTGACTTCTTCGATGTTTCCATGTCTAGCTGCTGTGAACAGTTGTTCATTCTATTATAAAGACAACATGTATCATGTAGTGTAGTATAGTGAGTATACAGATCAGCCTTTATAACTAAAAGACCATCTTTTAGAAAGATATTCTGTCTATACAATAACACTGATATGTGAGTTTAGTTAGTATCACAGTGATATATAGAGATAATGACATAGTAATAGAAAGATTATAGACTTACTAGCCAATCTTGAGACATTTTGAAAGGTGTAGTTTCTTAGTTGGTCACTGTTCCTATGTCAGGTGTCTATGGATAATATATGAAGTAGGTGACACAGATAGTAATAACTTTATACTACATTGGAATGAGGAAACTCTACTAACTAAATCAACTGTAACCTAATTATAGTAAAATAGAATATACTGTCTGTCTACTAACTACTACTATATGTAATAGATATACACTCACACTATGTATGTACTGTACACTATATGATATCATTGGATACTAATAATATTTAACGCTTTAGTATTAGAATAGAATATAAAATGTGATCTACTAACCCGTTCTTCTTGTTTGACAGAGTAGTTTGGCGGTTGTCTATGGCAACTCTGTGACACGCCCACCAATATTAATTACTTGGTTAAGGAATGCAATCAATATTTATAATTAGAAATACAAAACACTCCCTCAATACTGTACAGTTGTTAACACTAGAGTATTCTATTGTACTATATAACAGTACCTGAGTACATAATATAATATATATATAATATACAATAAAGGAAAATTAAATTACAACTATACAAAATAGTACTGGTTTCATCATAACACAGTCCTAATTAGGAGGACTATTAATGGATTATTTTTGAGTACTAGTGTTTGTAGAAATATAAGTATATATTACGTCAGTAGAAATATAAGTGATCTAGTCACAGAGTGTCAATGAAATCAAGAAACACTGAGAAAGCACTTATATGATAAGTATTATCTTGTATTTTAATCTATTGTGTGGGCTAGGTCATTCACACTCATCCACTTCTTAATGAATAAATAGAAAGTGTGTAAACACTGGACTAGACAGCTTGACTGAACTGACCTTTAATTATTGATATGAGTGACAGTTACTGTCAGAATCAAGCTATGCTACAACTTGCATTCATAGTCTTGTATGAGTTCTCAATATTATGTCCTTGATTTTCTATTTAGCACAGGTTGTAATTAAAATTTATAAATAATTAACAATGAATACATTAAAAATAAAGCTATACTACAGGTTGTATAGTCATGTATGAGTAGACAATACAGCATTAGTGAAATAACAAAGTCTTTTAAACTTACAAAGTGGTCATTCATCAGAATACATGCATTCTTTCCAGTTAATGATTATGTTTTAGTATGGAGTTAATGTTACTAACATGAATTGTTTCCACTGAAAAGTTTACAACAGCACACTATTTAGTGTAGTTGTGTAGATAAGTGTAGTTCCTTCAACTGATCAGTGTTCCTAATATAAAGATGTCTATAGATAATACATAATTCGATATAGTAATAGCTACTACATTGGAATGAGGAAAGTTTACTAACTAAATCAACTATAACCTAATTATAGTAAGATAGAATATACTGTCTGTCTACTAACTATTACTATATGTATTAGATATACACTCACACTATGAATGTACTGGGCTGGTATAAGTGGTGTAAGTATCACACACCCATAATTACTTGCTACTCAACTTCCAGATGTTTGGAAATTATAAAGAACAAAGACAAGTGTTTAGATAAACCATCTTGTCTTAGTCAAAAATGTTGTGAAACTAATATAATCACAGTTATGTTCCAACGATGACATTTAGGGTCTATAAACATAGTTAGTCCTGCATTGCTGCCCACTTTGTATAGAGCAATTATGGTCTGGAGATAGCAACTCCAAACAAGAAATTAGTATTAATTTCACATTAACAAGCAGAGTATAAATGTTCACAATAGCTACATATATACCTAAGTATAGTGAACTCAATATCATAAACAACTACACAATTATGCATAACTAATATTGTTGATATAAGAAATCCTGTTTTAGTTTACACTACATTGGGTTTTCCATCCACATAGTCAAGTCTGTTACTTGATAATTATAAAACAATATTGTATTCTTTCATTAGGTTCTTTGGAAGAGGAGATTGTAACAGAAATTATTCTCATTCAATTAGAATTATTCTGACAGTGTCATCTTTAAACAACAATCATTTATTTATTATTACTTCTAGTTATATGTTAATAAGTCTATTAACTAGATCTCCATAAAAGAAAATTCATCTCATTAACTTAATTATTATCATATATTTCTACAATATACTATCAATATCATTTATTATAAAGGACACATGTATCAATGTGACACTAATTGTTTCCAATGTTTTTCTTAGATAATCAAAGCTCTAACCAGACATCAGTATTACACATAATCATGTACATTAATAAACTAATAGTAATGGTGTTTTACTAGCTGTAACACATATATCTATCATTCTATAGTTATACTTAAATGACAGGTGAATCATTTGAAAAGAATTAATTTTTGTCATTTGACAAGTTAAATCAATCTTTGATCTATTGTTAATATCAGTACATATTTCATCATGTTTATATGGAACAAGTAAGTTTTGGGTGAGTGTCTGAGTATGTCTAACCCCAAAACACCTATTAATCAAAATGGTTAGTCCCAAATTGTCTAAAGGAAGTGGTAACTGAACAAAGGGTCTAATCCCAATATGTCTAATCCAAAAATGTTTAAACTACTATATAAATGAAAGGCACTAAAGTGCCGAACCTCGCTGTAGTTTCTAAGTTATTTATAAATTCTATGCCAGCTTAGGCCCAGCTATGATGTTGTTATTGCAAGAAAATTTATTAACATTCCAGAAGGTGTGGTTATAAAATGGTAATTTTTGTCATTCTGTATATGCTCATTAATTGTTGCTTGATTTCTAGCTTTGACATGTTTGTGAAGCAGTAACTGAGTAAGTGATAGTATCATTCAATTGCCAAGCAAGATTAAGTGCTAATTTCGTGATGAAAAGTTTCTCTGAGTCTTTACATGACCCTTTTAAATGTATCAATATTTCATATATAAAATTTATTGTAACTTGAAGATGAAACGTTCTTTGGAAACGTCCCGTAGTACAAATATAAATCAATATATTATCTATTAGTAGCAGTCTTTTCAGTGCTTGGAGACGTTTCGTGAATGCGTTACTTTGCTCCAAGTCCACAAAACATTTTTCAAAACTTTTCTAACGATTACTTCGACCAACGGCCTTCTGTCTTGCTGATCCGTATTCCTCTGAGATTGTTTACAACATACTAAAAAATCTCCACGTTAAGTTTTTTACTTTTCGAGAAACGGCACTTGACCTCTGCAGCCTGAAAATTCTTTTGCGAGTTTTAAGCTTAGTTTTCCTTGACGATGTTCTTGATACTACTGTTGTAAAGTCCACATGTTTTTCTATTCGTTGCTAAACGTTGGTATCTGCTAATGCTTCGGTTGCCAAGTTATAGCAGTTCAAAAAAAACAGACAATGCAGACACACACACACACACACACAAACAGACTACAGTACCCTCTCTATGCGCCCACGCACAGCGAGGTTAATGAACAAAGTACAGAACAAAGGTACAAACTACTTGATATATCAAAACAATCAAGTCAAGCAAGAGTTAAGAGTAAATGTGACATTGTAATTCATTAAACAAATGATCACCATCATTCGTTGGATGGAGTTGAGATACAAACTTAAAAAATTAAAAAATAAACTAAGCTAGGAAGAACATTTGAGAAGACATCACTCATATACCCAGTGAAGATAGTGATGCATCTTGTGAGGATTGCTGTAAATCCATCTGAAAATATAGTAGTTGCTGATCAATAATTTGACTATTAGACAATTTGGAATTAGATAACTGTCAGTTATGGATCATTACTAAGGAATGTAATTAGTGTTTATAATTACAAACAATAAACACTCCCTCAAGACTGTACAGTATTCTATTATACTAAAAGTACATGACTACATATACTAACATACTATAATATACAGCTAGTTCATATATTGGAAAATTAAATTAGAACTATACACAACAGTACTGGTTTCCTGATAACACAATCCTAATTAGGAGACTATCAATGGCTTCCTCGTTGAGTATTAGAGTTTCTAAAAATGTAAATATATTATTAAGTCAGTGGAAATACAAGTGATCTAGTCACAGAGTGTCAATGAAATTAAGAAACACCTAGGAAACACTTATATGAAAAATGCTATCTTGTATTTTAATAAGTTGTGTCAGATGTGACATTCACACACATCCAGGTTGATTTTGTATTGCTAATAATCATTTTTACAACTAAAACATCATCAAACTGATAAGAGAACAAACAGACCTCATGGTAACCACAAACACAATGAACATGGAGCAGATTTTAGAAAAGTTCTTCTACATTCCAGAATAAGAAAGCTGATTTTATGATCTCAGATTAGACTAAATCTGGCTAAGACTATAATCAAAAAACCTTGGACATCATTATGAATAATTGAATATATCATGTCATAGATATCCATACTGATTGCATTGTATGTATTGATGTAAGATAATATATGCTATATATGATTATATGTATAGTAATAATACATGTATTATTGAATGGTTAACTCTACAATATTACTTGATATTTATTATATTTTTGTTGCTCTATGTTCTGACAGAGTTCAATTACCACTATCATTACATTGAAAAAAAGATCAGTTAACTCTAATAATACTTCAAGATTTGTAATGAATTATAATAATAATAAAGTACATTTAACTTACCATTACAACATCTATGATAGGTACATGTGTATGTACATGTATTTGCCTGACAACACAAGTTATTGCACTATAATGGTACAATCTAAAACTGAATCAAATTTGGGGGCCGGGTGGTTTACTTAGAGCACATAGAACTAAACTTTCAATGTGAACATGGCAGAGCCTTCTTCTTTCAAGTCTGGGTGTTGTGATTCCTTTAAAGAGACTCCAACTAGGAAGATTTGTAGAAAATGAGTTAGAAATGTGTTTGCATAGAAAAAAACGAAGCGCTAAAAGTTAAGAAACTCGGGACAAGAATACATCTCCTCTTGAAAAAGATAGTAAGTAGATAATGTTCTTATCATGGGTCATCACTGCTGTGATGACTGTATTAGCTAATAATAATAATAAGTCATAAAAACTTTATTTCTTTGAGGTAACAGCCAAAAAATGAATAATGCAGTGAATACACCCTGAAATTCTTTGAGAAACTTCTGAGGATCAAGCAAAGAGCTTCTTTGAAAGGTTTTGGAGGTTAGGTGGCTTTAATGTTCAAAACGCATAGATCTGTGGTTGCATACAGACACTGACATAAAAAAGCTCTAGATCCTATGAGGTTCATCTTGTTGATCTTGAAGTAAAATGTACTTGTCAGTAATGGCTCAATCTTGAACAAAATATGCAAGACTGTTTCCTTTATATCCTTGCAGTGTCCGATTAGAATGTGCTCTTCAAGTCCAATCTAAAACTGGACGTTCACCGTATGCAACCATTGTGGGTATTCTCTCTCTGTCTCTCTGTCTCTCTCTCTGTCTTTCTGTCTCTCTCTCTCTCTCTCTCTCTCTCTCTCTCTCTCTCTCTCTCTCTCTCTCTCTCTCTCTCTCTCTCTCTCTCACTCACACACACGCATGGTAACTCATTCAATATATAATTTTTAGACCTAAAAGTTATACTTCTAAAACCTGTGACTCGTTAAAAGTTAAGATTCATGGATGAACAGATACTTCTATGTTAGTACACTTAAAATGTAAACAGGAATTACATCATTGGAGAGCAGAGCAGGCTTATCAACAGCTGAAAGAGGATATAGCTTTGTCAAAATGTGATTCTAACTTAGAGATACTGACGTTTAATTTACAAACTGTTATTACCTATTCCTGTCCTTTCAACCAGCATTGTGCTTTATAAACATCAACTCTGGACATATAATTTAGGAGTACAAAGTTGTAAGACTGGTATTGCATACATACATGTTTGACATGAAGGAATAGCATCAAGAGGATCATGTGAAATCAGGTCCAGTATTCTCAAATACATTAGCATAAACAATCCAACTTCCAGACATCCCATAACGTGCAATGATTCCTGTGGGTGGCGAAATCACAACATTAATCTCATCTCTCTCTGATTATAATATTCAATGTAACAAAAATGACAATAGATGACTTCATTTCATGTAACAATCTTTGCCAGACACTCATCAATCATAATGTCAACACCAAGAAAGAAAAGATAGACTGACTAAGAATGTAATAGATAAACAAAGATTATCTTCTAGCCTTTCAGTGTCATTAAACATTAAATTCTTTGGAAAAATGGAAGAAAGTTGATTTAAGAAAAAGAGGAAAAACTTGACCTCCAAACATTGGTAGGATTAAACCATTACTACTCTACTCTAGTCTTCAAAAGTTTGAAAAGAAAGATTAAATGTACAAAACAAAGAAGTTGTATTAGTCTCTTAGAGTTTACATATACCTCTAATTTATCATACTTTTATCATGAACTTGTAAATGGAAAGGATTTGAAGACTGAAATGATAGTGTCAATCATGATGATGATGCTCTTTAAACCATATTTTTATTGTATTATGCTAAAACCATTTTTTAAAATTAATATTATATTAAAGTTAATCGCCAACCATTTGTCCTTACAGTCAAGCATTCTTGTGGCTTAGCTTATATTGACATTTTATAGTAAACAAAACACTTCAAAGAGTTATTAATTACAAGTAACATCATATGGTTAGCCACTATGGTTCTTGACCCTTTAATTAGGACTAAGTTTTCAGGCTTTATTTGGTGATGTTTAAACGTGAATTGTAGAGTGGCCCACAAAGTACAAAAGATATTATGCCTGCTGAGAATAATCGAAAAATTAATTTTAAAATATATTTTGTGTCAAAACATGGACATGTACCCATTATGTACATACACAAACAAATAGCAAATTATTAAAGTTATATAATATTATAAATAGGTTACATAATGACTAAGTACAATAGAAACTTCAAGCAATAGCACTAGTTAAAACTATTTCCTTGTACATGTATAATAATGACACTAAGAGCAGCTATATACTTTTCATGAAGGGTTTTATTACATATAAAAATATCCCATTATATTAGTGATTTTGTCAATTTTATCAAACTAAATCACCCTCTAACGATTCTTCCTCTAACACGTCATGTTGAGTCCTAAATAAATTAGGTGCAATAGGTACTTTCTCAGCTGTATGTATGGGTGTGGCTGCAATTATGTTCACATCAGGAAGGTTGTGACTGGTAGTAGATGAAAGTGGCAAAACAGGACTATCAGGAATAGGTTTAAAAGTGGAGTCATCAGCTTGTTCTCTGAGGACAGATGCAGGAGTTAAATATGGTGTATCTTCTAAGTCTTTATCATTTCCTGAAAAATAATGGGCTGGAATTTCGGGGTCTTCAACTAATTCTGTAAGACTTTGTGAGATAGTACTTTCTGATGATGATTGTGGTTCATCATATCTTTGTGTCTTGAGATCAGCTACAAGTAATGGTTTTGTTTTATTTTGTTCTAAAACATTGTTGTCTGATAGCGTTTGCTGGAGAATAGTTAACAATAGCAGGATTACTAATAGATTCACGTCTGTCCTGATCATCCTCTTTACTACTCATTCGAGCCATAGCATTTTCTACAACTGCACTGCAAAAAATGAAATATTAAATTAACTTTATGTGGTTTTTTTAATTGCATTTTCCCCAGTTATAATGAACAACCTTAATATAAAAATGCCAATCAAAGGTTATTTCTAATTTAGTCATTTCAAACAACCATTCAAGGTTATAATAAGCACCAAGAAAGATAAATTTAAGTAATCAGAAGGTAAAAACAACAAACATATATATCAAGTTATATCCTCCCTAAAAAAATAGTTATAATAATCTGTTAATAGTGTTATTTCAATACCATCAAGATTGAAACAACCTGGATTTACATTAAAATGGAAGACTTATTTCAGTTAAGATTAACAATTTATTTGATTATTATAATAATTACTTCTAAATTTTCAGGTTAATTTTTAAAGGTATTGCTTTTCTATAAGTGTCAGTACTGACCTTTGACTATATTTATTCTTATTAAGTTTATGATTGAATTATGAAATAAAATGTTATTTTTTAAACCGAAACATTGGAGCAAATAACTATCAACACATAACAATGATTATTAATAATAGTATGGCAATGTTATATATAAATGTTTCCCTGGTGAAAAATTGAATCGAGCATGGAAAGGACGATGATCTGCTATGGAATAAACATAAATAGCTGAGACAACACCTTTAGTTCTAATTGCAAATGCATTGTAGTGAGAACTGAAGAAATGACCATAGTACTCTAGCACACATATAATAAGTGTGTTGTCAACAGTAACTAGGTCAATAATTTTACCAAAAACTGGAGTAATTATATCATACTTAACTAAGATGTACAAACCTTTGTGAAAATGTGAGCTTTGAAGATTAACCCATTCAGGATGACAAAGAACATCATCATCACTTAGATTTGGAACTATTCATTTCAGTTCACACTGAATGTAGTCATCTTCACATGATAGAGTATTAGAAAATTGTTTTGGACTTATATCCATTTGAGGTGAAAGCATGAAGGGATTAGAATGCATTTGATAGCAAAGCCAAAATTGATGTCTTCGTGCTATTGTTTTAGGCACATTCTTATAATTGCTAAAACGAGATGCTCTTTTGACAAAGCTTAGCTTAGACTCTTGACGCATAGTCCATGAATTAATTAGTGGCCCAAACTTCTCCATTTGTGAAGGATAATGAATCATATAGTGTTGTTTTGGTATCAAAGTCTTATGTGGATAAAGTCCACGGAATGTACTTAAGTACTCATCAATAATTATTCTAAGATAAGCTATAAGGTCATAAGTACATGTTGGTGCAATAGCAATACTGCATATTTTGAGAAGAAGCAGGAACTCTTGCCAGTGGGGATCATTTTCAGGAATATTGTCTGCAATTAAAAGCGGAAATTCACGACAGAGAGTCATTATTTGGGAAGCTGACTGTTTTACTTTAGATTCAGTATGGCATATGTTAGGGTCAATGAGACAAGGTTTGGTATTTAAAAAGTCGGTAGCTCCAATTCTCTGATTTAATTCCTCAAGTGTAAAAAACTTTTCATGAACATAATAATTAAGAAGAAGTGACAAGTGATATGGTACAACTCCTTCATATAAGTCATGCATTATATCATGTGGTAGTCCACTGGTGACAGAGAAACTGGGGATTTCTTCTAGGATTGAGAGTCTGGTAATTCCATAAGATGTTGAATGATGTTCAGAAAGTGGACCTGCCAAAAGGGCACACTGCTCAAAGTGGGTGTCTGGTGTACGTATTACACAATCACTTTCAAAAAATAGACTTTGTGATTGTTCACGTGTGATCATGCACTCCCGACATATTCTTAATGCAAAGGACATGCTTTGTTTGAATCCACCTACTAAATGAGCAGCAAGGTTATCTGCTAAGAAAGCCAAAAGTCCACCATGTAAAATATGGTCTATGCCTGCTATTGAAACCTTTATTCCATTACAGTACAAGGTCTTTATGTCATCAACAAATGGTGCCATAAATTCATCAATTCCATGTTTCTGAATGTCCTCATACTTTCCAATAGCAACAAGTTGTATTGTTTTTAGAGTGGAACGATATTGTGGCCTTACATTAGCTAGAAAGTAAAACATGCACCCAAGTTTGTGCTTTCGGACATATGAACCAAGAGGATTTACTACTTCAATTTCATCGTAATAAGCCACTATTTGCAAAGCATATGGATCTAAGTTAAACAATGGATGTGAGTGAAATATTATGCCATCGCAGAAGTCATGTAATTGCTCATCAACATTACTGTTGTGAGGATTTAAGACTTCAGTTTGAAAATCCACTAGCTTAAGGATATTTGTAAGGCTATCCAGCAAAACATCTTCCAATCCGTTAATACTGCTAATGTCAATATTAGCTTGAATCAACTTTTGTCGTACTTCATGTTTTAAATTATTAACTTGTTGTGTACATAAAATATGACAATTCTCCATTACATCAATTAAGGCAGCTTGAGAGATGTTACGACCTTCTCGAAGATGAAGAAGGAGCTTAGCAGCTTTAATAGTGTGATCAAATTGTTGAGTGGTTCTGCAATCTGTTAAAGTTACATTAGCATCAGGATATGAGCTAATAGGAGCTTCATCACTGACTAGATCAAATATGTCAAGATCATTAGCTGTAGTAGAAGGTTGAAGTGCAGTACTTGATTGTACATTTGACTCTTCAATATGTTTGTCTAATCCAAGTGCTACTCTGTGATGACGGTATATGTGGCTGTTGTAAGCAGTGAATGCCTTAAATACGTGTTTGCAACCTTCGATATTACATACAATGGAGAAAGATGAATCCTTGGAATGCACCAAGCGTAGATGACTTACATGAAACGTCAAACTTGGCGAGAAGTAGCCACACAGAGGGCATTCAACAATTGGAGATGTTTCACTTGCCATCATTAATTTCCTCTATATAACTATTGATTAATTTCCTCTATATAACTACTAGCGCCAACATTATTTTTAAGCCAATCAGATCAAGCCATTTCTCAGATCAATAGAGCGTGCTAGCAATGGCTGTAACTGCTACATCAGAAGGAGAATTGGTTAAGTTCAGCCGTGATATCGACCCCGTGAATCTTGCTATGTTTTTACAGGATAATGGCATACCGTCAGACGTCTGTAACGTATTGGAAAGTAAGTACCGAGAAACACTGACATATAAATACTGAATTAATGTTACAGGTAATGATATTGATGGCGAAGCCTTCTTAGAATTGACAGAAGATGAAGTAAAGTCTCTCGTGTCCAAGCTTGGTGTGGTAAAGAAAATACTAAGATTACAGGCTAAGGTAGGCTATTCGTTGTTTATTCCATTTAGTTATGATGACCTATGAATAAATATAATTCAATTGTATGTTTATGGATACAAGAAATATTGTAATGTTTATGTATAGGTACATGTAGCTATATCAGCTGAAATAGTTTCGATGCAGACTTCAGAACCCCCTCGAATATCAGAGCAATCTCCATATTCAGTAAACAGTCCTCAATCTATACCGTATTCTCCACCAATGTCATCTCCAAGCTATAGTGAATCTGACAACATTTCTGTTGCTTCTTCTGCCTCTGCAATGATGCATAAATTTAAAATACCGGATACATGGAGGCCATCTATTATGGAGTGCATTAACAAACCAACAGAAGAAGAACGAAAGCTATCCCTGGTGAGAGACATTTGTTGTGAAATAGTTCGTGACCTTGTAGTTCAAATGTACTCATTTAATCCAAGTCCAAATAAAGAATTTTGTACTGAAGTTGCAAAAATGCTAGTCAAGAAATATGATTTTATGAAAGATATTGGACACAAAGTTTCTGGATATGTGAGTTGCCTAAATATAATTATAATGTATTACAAACTAGAGCCTACCATAAATATATTCACAGAGGATATGTTATTATAATGTGTAAACTGTAAACTGTGAAGTAATTTGTGGTTAAAAGGTGTCTTCTAAATTATTATGGTTTCAATGTGGTTTTGTTTACTGATTGAAGTGTTTATATATGTTTCTTAATTGTTAATCACAAGTTTTAACTCTGCAGGGCTCTTGGGAGAAAAAAATTATTGAACGAGTACACAATGTGAGAGGTACTCCACGAAAAAGGCCACACAATAGTCACAATGAAGTATATCAAACCCCAAAATCAAAACGTGGAAGGCCCAAAAAAAAGACTTTACTTTTAACTCGTTATCCTCCACTCAGGGACACTGCTGATGATAGTGTTACTGTATCTCGAAATATATTATTGTTACAAAAGGAATTGCAAAAAGAAAATCCACGCAAAGAGATAGTGTTGTCTTTGTCTCAGCAGACATTCACAAAGAGACGTGAAGATGTTTTGCTTGACTCTGAGGAAATTAGTGCAACTAGTCTATTACAAACTTATAATGAGCTACATAAAAACTATGTGGTAAGACTAAGTATATGTTATTTCTAGCTGATCCCCTTACCATGCATGAGAAAAGGAATTATTGTCAACATTAAAAGCCGCTTTAAGCAACCAGGTTAAATAGTAAGTACATGCTTTCTCTATAGACCATAATATGTTATGAAAGATGTTAAGTTTATAGAAAAATATTTAAGTGCTAGCAAAATGATACTGATTGGCTTCTAACAATTTCATTTGTATATTGTTTTTTTGATAGCTTGAGCAAGAGGTTGATCTCATTCTTGAAGGGACAGGACTCTTTAAAGCTGCCATTGACTGTTGGACTAATAAGTGGGTCCCAGCTATTATAGAATATTGTAACACTAGTTTATCTGGAAAACAAGCTGAAACTCTTTCAATAGAGCAAACAAAATATAAAGGTGATTTCTTTATTAATATTATGAAGTGAAGTAGTAAATTAATATCTGGTGTTTTTAAATCTAGGTGATGATAACCAGAAGCAGAAGGTTGCTCTATCTGCCTTATGTAAACTTTTACCAAAAAAAGGAAGTGAAGATGTACTAATTTATATATATGAAAAATGTATGGTAAGTTATAAGATGTGCTTTTATGAAAATGCATACATGTGCTACCTTTCATGAGATTGAATGGTATAAAAACAACTTTAATGCAACCATTAGTTATTCTTGACATTCACTGGAAATTTAATGTAATTAATTAATACTTATTATCTGTTTGCTCTTCCCAGATGACTGATGATCCTTCAGACGTTGCTACAAGGAGTCCAAGGAGAACAGCCCCACGCTTTGCCAGTTTTGAAAACCAAGATTCAGCTGATTATTTTGTTTTCGTGGATGACCTTGTTTTAACACAGACCAATGATTTTGCTAAAGGGCTGAATTTGTGGTTCATATCTCATTATATATTCAACGTACGCTATGAAAAACAAGTTCAAGAAGTGGCCTTATTCTTTCAAGAATTTATTTGGAACCTACCAGCTACTGCTGAAGAAAAGAAACAAAAAAAATGCTACGTACCTCACGGTAACTACAGATATACAAAAGTTTGTTGTTTAGCTCAAAAGACTCCAATCTTATCATTTTAAACAATCATGGTTAGCTTTTTTGTGTTTGCTATTTTCTCAATTGTTATTTAGACTTGTATTCTAAATGTGATATTGTTATGATTAGTATTTTGTTTTATTTTCCATTGTTGATTAGACATGTATTCAAATGTCATTATATTATTATGATTATTAAGACTATGTTTTAACCAATTCTATTAATTTTAAGTATATTAATTCATTTATGATTGGTATGTGCTAAATAGTTTCTACATTTACTTGCAATTATATCTATTTTTCTTAATAGATTGTAACCATTATTGTTTTAACAATTTTAACTTAAGTAAAGTTTACAATTACCATAACTATAATGGTTAATTTAACTTACTACTGTGTTTAGTTAACCAATATCCTGAACTAAAATTTAACAGTTGAAATTAGGTAATTTTAAATAAATAAAATGGTTCTATCAAGTAAAATAATACGAAATTGTTTTAACCTTATAAAAATGGGTCAAAGCAAGCAATTATTTTGTATTTAAAATACCTAACATTTAATGTAGTTAAATTAACTTTAAATAAGGTCATCTCAGTTTCAATGGATTTAACCCAGGAATAATGGTTATTTTAACTTTTATTTTTTGCAGTGTGCAACCATACGTGGCTGCTTATCTTCTTTTAGTTTACTGGTTACTTTTGCAGAGACATTTTTAAATGTTAATCTGCGTTTTTTAGGATCAATTTCATTAGAGTTTATAAGCTCTTCTGTTCTTTCTTTTACAACCTCTTGTGTAGCTTTGACATGTGAATTAAAGTCTTCCAGCCTTTCCTTAAGACTGGTCCTTTGAGTTGCTGTTGGCGAGGGACTCTCTGTTTTTTTTCAAGTTGTCCAAAAGGTTAGGAAAATTTGTTCCAAATGTTTGAGTATGTTTTCCTGGTTTGTAAACCATGTGCTGTTGTCCCTCTTGTAGAAACAAACTCTTCACTCTTTTTCGACCTCTTCGTGTTCTGAGATCAAATTGTTTTGGACGACTTATTTTGCGGAATCGTTTGTTTCTTTTCTCTTGTTCTTCTGTCAAGTCTTCAATATTTTAAGGTTTCATCTTCATCATGTATTGACTCTAATTCAATTGCTTCGTCTGATTTGTTCTGAATAAATTCATCAGCAAAATTAGTAGGTCGAATTTCATCGTGTAGTGACTCTTGATCTGATATCTTTTCCTCTGCCAATGGACTTAATGGAGTGGTCTTCAGTGGCTCAATAAAGGCATCATCTTGAGCTTGATCATATGATTGAAATAGTTCATCTTTCTCAATAGATTCCTCCTGATATTCATTATCATCATCAAGTTCACCACATACATCACTCTCTTGTTCTAAGTCAGTAAATTGAGAAGTCTCTTCATCACTCGACATAAAGTCATTATCATTTGATCTGTTGAGGTAAAAGAATAATACACTTAAAATCTACAAAAAAGCTTTGTTATAATACTTATATGTATAAAGTAATGTATTAGTAAAGTAGTTATATAATGATAATACATATGAGTGTGTACCTGATTAATCCTCTTATTTTATATTTAGTAGTAGTATGTCTTAACCAGTTACATGATACAGCTAATATCAAATACACTAATGTCATCAAAAGGAGTATCTAGAGAATGTAAGTCACAATAATGTATAGGGTCTATTTACAATTGAGTTCATGCAGGTCAATTAAAAAGCACATTCATACCATTATATTTGTGAATGACATAATTCAATAAAGAATGTACATATATAAGGTAAATTTAATGTCTACTTTAAGTATAAGATATCACTATAATGACCCTATATACTTGACTACTCTTTACTTACAGCTATATTGACATAAGGTCGAACATCATCAAAGTTATATGCCTGAAGGATATAATCACCAGACGAGAGATAACACTCAACTTCTGATTCTCCTATAGTACAATTAGCTTTAAAGCCAGTGAGAAGAAAAGAAGCTGAGGCAGAGAAGCCATAATAGTTAGGATTAATATAAAAGAGCCAACGATACCTATAACATTAATAGAATACAATGTATATGTATATCGTTGTATAATATTAACGATGATAAAATATTAACATAATACATCTGTACATGTGATAATATATAGATAGACTCACACCCAGGGAGTATTATCATGAGGAATAAAGAAACCACTTGTGAATCCTGCTACACTTGATATGATGGGTGACAGACGAAATGCATATGAGGGTAAAGCTGAGATAATAAAAATGAGAAGAGAAATCCAAGTTTGATTGAGAGCCATAGCTACAACAACTAGTTGAAGAAAGACAGTAGCACTCCAGTATGTCATATTAACAAGCTATAAATATAATAAACATTAGTCATGATAAGCAATAATAACTATGTTAGTGACTTAAGCATGTTCTTAAGATGTTATAGGGAAGGCATTTTGCCCCCCCCTGCAAATGGTTTTGCCCCCCCCCCTGAGCTTGTAGCAAAGTACATTAATTTTTTATTTATGTATTTTAGCTCCAACCTCTGCCCCCCCCCCACCATCTATTTCTCGAAACATTACTTTGCCCACCCTGAAATTTTTTCTTTAAAAAAAATGACTTAACTATATATTATGTAAACTTTCTTACCAGTAGCTACAAAACAAGAGCACAAAGGACAACAGGTATGATTGCCATGGTAACAAAACGAAAGAACCCTTGACAGATAAGGTCATGTGATCTACCAGCACCATCAGCTTTTTCAAACCCATACACCTATACAAAGTATTGTATCAATACATATACATACATGTATATACACTTGGTTTGAAGGATCCATATATATATACTGTATAAGTAAGTTGATGTATGTATATTAGGTTGAATGGAATCACAAAGGCAACCATACACACACACTTAATATAGATGCATCATATTAAATTAACTTCCTGAAAATACATTATTTGTATTGTAGACTATACATTATATTATAAATTATGCTCAAATGACATGTACACTTGTCATTGAATCCTGTCATTACTTGTAATGCCTTTAGATAGTAGTTTTGTAGAACTGGGAACATAAACAAAGCACTAGCCACTGAATACACACAAAATCCAGACATTATTAAAATGGGAGTGTCCTGTATATGGAGCTATTGTATATGGAGCTATTTATAAAAAGGGCTACTGAAATTCCTTAGATAACCTGTAAGTATCAGGTTAACTATACATAATATATTACGACACATAGATTTATAATATGATTATAAAGTAATGCAATTAATTCTTTGTTAATTATATTCATGAAGTTGATTTACATTTCCTGTATCAACTAATTACATTTATATTTCCTGTATAAATTAATTACATTAATTTATACTGGTCATGTTACAAGGAAAGTGTCAACTCAACATGAATACACTTAACAAGTGTGCCAATATTGCTATACTGTTAATTGAAAATAAAATAAAATTTAATGATACATCTATTAATTGTATGTGAATTGATATGTATGTAATTGGGGATAATTATATATATATAGTGTTATCATTTATAATATACTTGTACATACATGTCTATAAGGAATACATGTCATTGTTATAACATATCTACCTGATGTTGGTTCATCTAAAAAGATGACTTTAGGCATTGTGAGTAGTTGTAATGCAATCACTAATCTCCTCCTTTGTCCACCACTAAGTCCAGGTCCAGAAGCCCCACCTACTTTTGTGTCTTGGACTGAAAGGAGACCAGTCTAAAGACAAAATAACATTCACATGTACATGTAATGTATATTGTATTGTACAGGTACTGTAAGTATATGTAAATTGACACTTGAAACTTAACAATTTATACATGCAAACACAGCATGCACATGTAGCATATATTGTATATGTATATACATGTATGATAGTTTCATTATACTATATGTGTTGTGCATATAAAATCATATTATATAATGTTACATACTTACCACTTCCATAACTTGTTCTACTCTCTCAAATTTCTGTCTCCAAGTCATTTTACCAGGTAACTTCATGTGAGTAGCCAACGTTAAGTTCTCTCTATAATTCAGCATTCATTGAAATATCATCTCAAGTCATATACTTACCTAACAGTAAGTTCTTCATAATAAGGTGTGGCTAACTGTAAGACATATCCAGTATTAGCTATATACTTCTGTCGTACTTTATCCAGTGACTGTCCATTAACATATATCTCACCCTATAGACATACATGTACTATATTAAGTATCTATTAAACAGTTAATTACTGATATGTTCCCAGTATTTCGTCTTCCAGTAAGCAAGTCTAAAAATGTTGTCTTCCCACATCCTAAAACATGTAGCAATCATATGATGTTATAAGAATTGATAAATAAAATCATGTGACTAATATAATTATAGTCCATAACATAACATTGATATTACTAGTGGTATACCACATACATGTACTGACATGTTGGTAATATTAAAGTCAAATAATAAACATGTATTTTGTCATGTGATAGTCACCTAATGGTCCCATGATACCAACAAGTTCTCCTGGATTAAAATAGAGTGATATTCCATGTAGAATCTCTTTACGTACTCGACCACACCCACAATAACCAAGAATAGGTTGAGTCTATAGAGGAATATCATATATACATGTATATACACAGACTACTTGTCATATACATGTAGTACTTGGAATACTTGTACATGTATGTACATATATGTTTAAGGTTTACCTGAGCTTCATATTTATTATCAGTAATATCATAACTAAAATAACTAGGCCACCTTGATACTAAACTTGAAGTCACTGATAAATCCATCTAATGGAATAAAAGCATGTATATATTGTAAGTGTACATTTAACTCAATAGGATTTGTGACAAATATATGTAATATAGAATGTTACTATAATGTACATTTTTTTGTCATTCTGTACCTTATCTGTGTCTTGTGATATTTCAGTATGTGATGGCTATACACTTTCTTCATAAGTAGATACAGATTTCAAATGTGGTGAAGATGGTTTATCAGATGTATTAAGCTATAACATGTCACATATTATATAGAAAACAATAAAAGTAATCAGACCCTCTATACTGGTACTGCTCTTAAGTACATTATATAATAGTACTGTACTATAACAGTACAATATAATATAGTAGAGTACAGTACATATTGTTAGAAGTAAGTACTCTTACAATACATTTAATGTATATACTTTTATAGGCTCTATAGTACTACTTACTTTAAATGAGTATTTGCTTTTGTGAAGAGAAGGCATGGAGCCTACACCAAATTTTCTTTTGCTACCAAGTTTTGTCACAGAGCCTTTGCTATCTTTAAGTATCCATGATTTAGATGTACTATGTTCACTTTGAGAGGATACTGTACGATCATTATGACTTACAGACACTGGAACATGTTCAAAATCAAATGCTATATGTAATAAAAGATAGTTGCTATTAATGCACATGTTGTACATGTAACTGTACATGTTGTACATATGAATATACTGTAATTATAATTGATATGAAAATGTATGTATCTAAAAAGCAAAGCAATATTTATCTATCATTACTACATCATGATACATGTCTACATGTACATGTTTATATATGTCAGTATAATATATAGTGTACATGTACATTATAACATTCACACTATAGACAGTATGAATACAAAGGGTGTTTGTGACAGGATCATTTTTTTGGCATGGCTCCTCATCTTCATTTTCCTTAATTATCTCCTCATGAATTATTGCTGGTTGAGATGGACGACGAAAATTTTTCAAGATATTTCGTGTAGCTATTTAAAGAATATACTTATCATGTGACTACTATATAATTATCACATGACTTACATGTGCTCGAACAAGGTCTTAAGAGGAACTGAGCAGTCCAATCTGTAGGTCTACATATTGTACTTTTAGATTTCCTATGATATATAGCACTATGAGACCTTTTAAATGCTAAGGAAGAAAAGACATTTGTTAACAGAATCTATGAACTGTTAGTCCATATATCATCTATTTATCTGTCTATCTCTTGTTGTTAATCTATCTGTTCATTTGTCAATATATCTGTAGTCTATCTTTATATGTCCATTAATCTATCCATCCATCCATCCATCCATCCATCCATCCATCCATCTAATCACCTGGTTTAATAGGTGAATTATTTTCTATTTCAACCTCAGATTCATGAATATTATTGTCCAATACAAAGGATACTGTGGTAGTGTCTGTTTTCTCATCTTTTTCCTTCTTAGGATAAATGTCAACACAATACTTTAAATCAATACAAGCAACAAAGACAGTCTCTTCTAAACCACATACTGGAAACTAAAGAAGACAAGAAATTGTATATTATTTGTACATGTATACATGTATTATTGAAACATGTACAGTATATATGACATATACATGTAAGTGTACTAGCTAATAATGATATAGTTAATATTTTATGCAAATTAACACATTACTAAAGTAAGTTGTCTTTCATTATTTAGTATCATTTTATTTGTAGTTACATGTATTTTAGAAGTCATGAACATCAATAAACAAGTCATTTGAAAAGTGAAAATTGCAGACTTTAAATCTTTTAATGTCTGAAAGATGCTTGTACAGTGATGTGGTTAAGTCTTTTAAGTGGTATATATTGTATATGTCACTAGTTTACCTGTTCAGTTTAACTCTTAGTTAGGTCCTAGAAATACCTCCAATAAAGTATAAATAATGATGGTTATAATCAAAGCACTGGTCAGTTTAAATTGTCGTTTTCAAGCTCTTATCTCTCTAAACACGTTGTATCTTAATAGTTGCTATGTATTAATGATAGACCACACCTTTAAATATTTTATTAGCTTTAATATTTTCTGATTGCACCGAGTACTTCCTATAGACTAAAAGTAGGTGTTCCTTTTATTAATAATTATTGGAGGTGTGGCTACTAAACCATGTAAGTATCTTATCAAGATATTGCTGTTCCACTTACTTATCGATATATTTGGTTTGGTCATTAAAGAGTTAAGTCTACAAAATAACAAGAAAGATAATTTCATTTTTTTTGTCCATTTCTCTGTCTACCATTTTTTACGTACTGTCCATTTATCTTACTATACATCCATTCACCTGTATCCATTTTATTAGGTTCTACTATCATGTAATACAGTGATGTTCTATATCTTGTCCACTTAATATTATAGATATCAAGTGAGACGATATTGGTAATATTCAATCTTTACTACAATCAAGTAAGAACAAGTTAATTAATGATATTAAAATAATTGACATATTTGTACTATTGTAACTGTAGTCTCATCCCCAGACTACCACATCCCTTGGCTAAAGGTAGTCTGGAGCTTTACTTGAATTTTTGAGACAGGAAGTCTTCAGTATTATAATTATAATGTTTGTCTCTACACATCCTGTTTTCAACCACAATTGAGATAGTAAACTTTATCTTTAGATATCATGTGATATTAACCATAATATTAATTTGCCACAATTTCAATTGATGAATTTATTAGACACAGTAATAATGAGATAAATATCAATTCCTGTCCAAATAAAAGTGAACAATGATAGCAGACTATCATTAGCTATGAGACATGGTAATGTGTGGATGATACTATTGTGACTCATTAGTAGTGTTATGTAATATCTCTTTTGATAATTACAATATATGAGTCTTGTGATTATATTATGTCATATCAATTTTATATGATGTT